>JAUPMG010303411.1:0-16685 GCA_031762675.1 Pachysandra terminalis | reverse complement strand
TCTATATATTTTTTAAAATATTTTTGGCCGTGGGTACCACAAATTAAGCATTGGGTACCCTTCGCTTAAGCCTGGGGCTTTGGGTTATGTTTGTGGGTGTCAGAATTCGAATTCTATGCAGGCCATTGACTCTTGTTTTGAATTTTTGGGAGCTGGTTCCCACTTCCGGTCTTCTGCTCGTCCTTCTTGGTTCAACCCTTGTCTATCTCTTCGGGTAAGCCGCAAGGTTCTTTGCGGAAGACAAAATCCTTAAATATTTCATTTGATTCTGTTGATGCTAATATTTGTCTTGCACTTCAGAGCAATTCAGCAGTCGTTGAGCCTAAAAATGTTGTTAGGCAAGGTAAGCCACAAGTTCCGAGCCATTGTATTACCCATTCTTAGCAAGATAGGGAGGGGGGAGGGGGTGGCGCTTTGGATTTAGCGGTGGTGGGTGCTAGCGGGGGGATTTATTTCCTCGTCATTCCTTGGAGGGTGAGATCGTATCGTTAGGTGGTGGCTTGGTGGCCGATAGTTTAGAGGAGAGACGGGAGGGGGAGTGGTTTAGGATGGTCAGTTTTGCATCTGATGTCTTGGACCAAGTCCAGGATGGTGTCAATTCAGGAGGCTGTAAAGGCCTTTAATGCTAGTCAGAAAGGTGAAGTGGAAGTTGTCCAATGAAGATAATCAGTTGGAACATTAGAGGCTAAGGTAAGGTAGAGAAGAAAATAGTGGTTAAGAATTTGTGTTTGAGTGCTGGACCAGATATCTTGGTGTTACTTGAAACCAAAAAGGAATTGCCTCTCTTGGTTAGGTGTTTCATGTTTGTGGCACGGTTCTCCGGATCGGGAGATACCGGCTGGTTTGACGACCGGTCCCACCGGTATTGCCAGTCCGCCAGTCCGGCGATTGATACAGTCGGTCTGGTAGCCTGGCGACCGGTCCCCGCCGATCCGGCGGCGGTCTGAAATTTTTTTTTGTTTTGTTTTCTGTAGTGGATCCGGACCGGCCGATACCAATCCGGACCGGAACCGGAACCGGAACCGGAACCGGAACCGGATGGGATCGGTCCGACGACTGGTTCCGGTCTTTAAAACCTTGGTTTGTGGGGTGATAGAAATCGTAGGTGGGAGTTTCTTTGCATGGGGCTTTGGGTGGTATTCTAGTGGTGTGGGATATGGATTTGATTACTGGAGAGGAGGTGACTCGGGGGCGTTTTTATCCAGTTTAGGAGCGGGGTTGATGATTTTGTGTGGGCTCTTACCGCTGCTTACGATCCTAATAAAGTGAGAGATCGGGCGGTGTTTTGGGAGGAAATTAGGAATCTTAGAGAACAATTTGGAGAGGCTTGGTGTTTGAGTTGAGATTTGAATGTGCCTTTTAATGTTAGTGAAAAAAGTGGTGGTGTGGTTAGAGTTACTAGAAGTATGAGAAAGTTTTCATTGATGATTAGGGAGTGCGACTTGGTGGATTATCTGTTGAATGGGGGTAAATTTACGTGGTCGAATGGTCAAGGGCCACCAATGTGCTGTAGGTTGGACATATTTTTGGCTTCTTTAGAGTGGGATGGGCAGTTCCCGAGCTCCAATCAGTGACTCCTTGTTATAACCACATCAGATCATTGGCCTATTCAGATTAGTACATACTCCAGGCAGAGAGGCCCATCTCCCCGTAGGTTTGAAAAGATGTGGTTGTCACACCGTAATTTTAAGGAATTGATCAAGCTTTGGTGGGAAGAGTGTATAAATGCGAATCATGGGTGGGCTGGGTTCAAATTCATGAGTGGCTTGAGAAGTCTGAGAGGTAAGGTTAAGGTTTGGAATAAGAAGGTTTTTGGTGATGTTGGGACTAGAAAAAATAGGTTAATGGGGAGGTTGGTGGAGATCAATCAAGGAGAAGGGATTAGGCCTTTGAGTCTGAGAGAAATGGAGGAGATGAAGAAGGTCAAGGTGGAGTTGGAGGGTGTTTTAAACATGGAGGAGATTAGTTGGTGGCAGAAATCTCGTGTGAAGTGGTTGAAGAAAGGTGAGGAGAATACAAGTTGTTTTTCACAAGATGGCCAAGGAGAATGAATGAATTAAGATTAAAAGTTGGTGGAGTCAAAGGGAGGGCGGGGGGATAATATCTGCTTTATCAGATTATTACTGAAATTTGTATAACTCGGAAAAATTGTTTGACTTGAAGCTGAAAAATAGGAGTGAGGGGGGTCTGGATGAGGAGAAGAGGCAGTGGTTGGAGAGGGATTTTGAGGAGGAGATTAAGACAGCTGTGTGGGAATTGGCAGGGGATAAGGCAACAGGATCAGATGGTTTTACAATTTCCTTTTTTCAGAATAATTAAGAGGTGGTGAAGGATGATCTATAGAGAGTGTTTAGTGAGTTCTTTGAGAGCGGGATTGTCCATAGAACTACAAATGTAATGTTCTTGGTCCTCATTCCAAAAAAGCCTAGGGTTAAAGAGATTAAGGACTTTAGGCAAATCAGTTTGACCACTAGTTTAGATAAAATCATTGCCAAGGTTCTATCAATTAGGTTGAGATTGGTGATTATCCCTTTGGTTTCACAACAACATAGCGGGTTTATTAAGGGGAGACAGATTGTTGATAGTATTTTGGTGGCTGCAGAGTGTGTGGAGAGATTTAGAGAACGGAACCCTGGGTTGGTTATCAAGTTAGATTTGGAAAAAACATATGATCGGGTGGAATGAGATTTCTTAGATCAAATCATGGAGTGGAAAGGGTTTGGGTTGCGGTGGTAGAGGTGGATTGCCGGGTGTTTTAGGAATGTGTGCTTCTCCATTCTGATAAACGGTCGGTTCACGGTTTTATTCCGTCTTCCAGAGGTATTAGGCAAGGACCTCTTTCTTCTTTCCTTTTTACTCTGGTGGGGATGTATTGAGTTGGTTTTTGGGTAAGGTAGAGTAGAGGTGTGTGGTTAGGGGTTTTCGGGTTGGGAGGGATGAGGTCAAGATCTCTCACCTCCAATTTGCGGAGGACACGATTATATTTGTCGAGGCGGAGGTTGTTCAGGTTTGGTGAGTGAAGAGTGTTCTCATAGTTTTCGAGATGGTGTCTGGGATGATGGTGAATTTGGATAAGACTACAATGTCAGGTATTTATGTTAGGGAGGATGTTTTGGCTGATTGTGTTGTGGCTTTTGGGTGTAGGGAGGGGGAAGGGCCTTTGTCTTACCTGGGGTTACCCTTAGGGGGTAATCCCAAGTCGTCAGTGTTTTGGGATCTAGTCATTGAGAAGATTGAGAAACGTTTGTCTGGGTGGAAACATAATTATTTTTCTTTGGGTGGCAGAATTACCCTCATTCAGGCTGCTTGGCCAACTTCCCTATGTATTACATGTCAATTTTTCGGATGCCTAGGGTGGTGGCTTCTTATATTGAGAAGGTCCACCATAAGTTTTTATGGGAGGAGGGCAATGGGAAGAGTAAGGATCATCTGGTCAAGTGGGAGGTCATGTGTAAGTCTAAGGAGTGTGGTGCGTGGAATTTGGGTAATACAATGGATCTTAACTCGGCTCTTTTAGCAAAATGGCTTTGGCGGTTTAACGATGAGCAGGATAATTTGTGGTGCAAGGTGATTGTTAGCAAGTAGGAATTCAAGCGAATGGTAGGGATTTGAATCTGAACGCGAGAGTTTTGTTGGCAAGTCCGTGGAAATTTGTTTTGGCTCTAGCTCCTTTGTTCCTTTCTATGGTCTGGTTCATGGTGGAGAGTGGGTCTTCTGTTTGAGGAGGTGTCTCTTTATCTTCGCTTTCTAAGGTTCTTTTGAGTGGTTCAGTCTCAGTCAACCTTGGTGTGTGAGGTCCTTTCGTGGTCGGGATCTGGTCTTGTGTGGAATATTCCTCTTCGGAGGGATATCAGAGAGGTTGAGATGGGGGAGTTGGTGTCTCTTTTTGAGGCTATTAGAGACTTTTTCATTTGTTTGGAGTGGCTGGATAGGAGGATCTGGACTCCTGATCCTAGAGGTGTTTTTTATGTCGGTCCTTTTTTAACCAGTTTAGATCTAACAGGTTTGGGCTTCCTATATCTTTTCCTGCCCGATCTATGTGGTTTGCTCCCGTTCCACCTAGAGTTAGGGCGTTTGTTTGGTCTGCATTGCTTTATCGGATTAACACGATGGACATGATCCGAAACAGGAGGAGATACAGTCTTAGCACCACGTATGTGCTTCCTTTGTAGAGAGGAGGAGGAAACTCTTGACCATCCATTTGTTCATTGTTCATTGGCGGGTCAGATTTAGAGCTTCTTTTTGAGGATCAGTGGGAAGGTTTGGGTGATGCCGTTGGGTATTTGTCAGTTGTTAGTACAATGGAGGTTTCTGGGCTTGCCAGAGAGGAGTCGTATTATTTATCGACTGGTTTTTCTGGCTACATTATGGCATATTTGGAGAGAGCCTAATCTGCGGATTTTACATGACACTTCATCTTCAGTGTCTAGTGTGATTAAGTCGATTATGGTGCCAATGGCCTATTGGGCATCGGTGAGGGGGAAATTTGTTGGTTTGGCAGCTGCGGATATTATGAGAGTGGTATAGGATCTCAGTGAGTGACAAATGTTCTTTGTTTGTTCTTTGTTTGTGCACCCTTTTTGGTTTCCTCTGCTTGCTGGGGTGGTAAAGCTTGATATTGACAGCTTCTCCCAGGATCAGTCGGTTCACTATGGGATCGGTGGTATTTTTAGAGACAATGAAGGAGCTTTTCTAATTACGTTTTCTGTCCCTGGGGGTGGTGTTGAGTCATTGAGGGCCCTGTTGGTGGCGTTAGTGATAGGGCTGAGGCATGCTAGAGTACAAAGTTTTCAGGTTTGGTTGTGGAGAGTTCCTCGTCATCTATCATCGACTGGATGGGGAGACTTGAGCGGCATACGTGGAGGCTTACACATCTGATTCGTTTGGCTTGGTCCTTATGCAGGGGCTGGAACCAACTCGTGTCTCGGGGGCCAATCAGGTGGCTGAGATTCTGGCTAGGAGGGGTTGGTTGGGGAAGACTGCTTTATTCGAAGGGGTTCCGTCTCTTGAGATGTTTTAGGAAGAGGTCTGAGCTTAGTTATGGGAGGGGTATATCTTTGGGGACTTGGAGAGGTAGTGATGTGATTGTTTTTGTTCTTTTTCTGGTTTTTTTCTTTCCTTGGCTTGAGATTTGTTTTAAGCCTTGGTGTTTGTATCCGTGTTCTCTCTCTTTTTATCTATATATATATATATAATTCATCATTTATCAAAAAAAGAAGTAAATATCATCATTGCAAGCATTTATACATGTCACAAGTAACCACCACAACTTGAACTTAACAATATCGGTAATCCAACATAATATAAAAACATAATACAAAAGCTGTTCTCATTCATCCATCACACTTTATTACTATGCAATATGTTGAAATATTGCTTTAATATTAATAAAAATGTGTCAAGGTTATATATGTAAATTCAAAGTGTCGGTGTAGGTATTGTATAAAATAAGAGGGGTCGACCACATCAGGTGTTAAACCTCTACTTTTTTATTCATTCTTTTCTTTCTATTTCATTCGTTCTTCTCCAAGGTTCGCCATGTCGATGTTGCCTGGCGTGTCACCAAGTGGCATTGGCGACATGTTGCCGACGTGGTGTACAAAAGGGTAAACCAAGGGAAATATCGGGTAAATGTGGGGAAACCATGGGTTTTTGATGGATTTTTTGCCCCAAACTTTAAACATGTCTAATTAGGGCCTAAATGTATCCAAATATATCAAAAAATGCAAAAACAAATACCTACACATTAAAAGTCATTACTTAATTCAAAAAATGCAAAAGCAAATACCTATACATTGAAAGTCATTACTTAAGGGGTGTTAACTTACACGCTGTCGGGTCTATAAGCTGTAAAAAAGATGCTACATAAACTAAAATTGAATGTAAGTCAAACTAAAAGATACATAAAACTAGAAATTAAGTGCCATAGCCATGAGGGGGAAAATGGAAATATGGGAGAAATGATGAGAAATCTGTGGTTTTTGATGGGTTTTCCCCCAAGTTTTAAACAACTCTAAGTAGTGTTTAAATACATAAAAAAAAAAATGCAAAAACAAATGTCTAACATTTTTTTTTTAATTTTTTGAAAAATTTAAGAAAAAAATTGAAAAATTTCCCCCATGTCGTCCATGTCGAGCATGATCCTCTCTAGGAAGATGAAGCCCTATTCATCTTCTATTTTTTTTTTTTCTTTCTTTCCCCTTTTTCTTTTCGTTTCTTTTCCTTCAAATGATCTGATTTCTGATTGAATGGTTCTAATTATCTACTATGGGCTCAATCTGTAAAAGTTTGATTGGTGTCAGAGGAAAACTGAAGTACTTAATGTCACAACCTCCGGATAGGACAGCAAAGGATTATGACGAATGATGGAAAGAGAATTATCTAATCTTGAGTTGGTTGTGGAACAGTATAGAGCCAACTATTAATGCTAATGTTATGTTTTTAGATACAACTGATGATGTGTGAGAAGTTGTACGGGAAATGTATTCATAAGATAAGAAAATTTCAAGAGTTTGCCAGTTGTATGAGAACATTTTTACTGTTTAACCAGGAGGTAAGAGTTTGAGTGAGTATTATAGTACTCTTAAAGGTATGTGGGAGGAGCTGAACATTTATCAACCTTTAATCAATGATTTGGAATCACAAAGGAAGTAAAGAGAAGAGTTTTAGGTTGTAAAGTTTCTATTTGGTCTGAGCTCCGAGTATCAATCAATAAGAGGTAAGATTTTGGCTAGTGACACCTTACTTTCCTTGCATAATGTTTATGCTCAGCTAATTATCAAAAAATAAAATAAAATAATAATGTTTATGCTTAGCTTCAGCGTGCAACTGTACCATCTCAGTTCTCTTCCTTTGCTACCTCTTCAACAAAAGAAAATTCTGCTTAAGCCTCCTCCACAAACCGCAGTCATGGAGGTGGAGGAAGAGGCCGTGGTAGAGATTCACGGGGAGGAAGAGGTAGAGGCTGTGGTGATATTAATTGTGATCACTCTGGGAGGCTCAATCACACTTCAGATAGGCGTTGGAATAAGTTTGGCAAGCCAACATGGGCTAATCAAGCCTCAACTACTTCTGATTCTAGAAATATGCAACCTCCTTTGGTTGATGCTCAGTTGAAGCCTCCTAGAACTAGTACTGATTCAGTAGTCTTGTCTCATGATGAGTACAATAAGCTGGTAAAGAACATACAGCCTTCTTCTACTGTTACTGCTACACTTGCTCATTCAGGTACTCCTGCATTCTTTACCTCTAAGCCTACTTACTCCTGGGTCATTGACTCAGGTGCTTCTGCACACATGATTGGTGAGTCTATAATTTTCTTAACCTTCAATAAGTCTCTTAGTAGTCCTTCAGTCATTCTTGTTGATGGTTCAACCCAAACTATTATTGGTCGCGGAGTTGTTCACCCAACCGCCTCACTTCCCTTGTCCTCTGTTCTTTATGTTCCCAAATTTCCAGTCAGTCTTTTATCTGTAAGTCAACTCACTTGTTCACTTAACTGTTCCATGACCTTTTACCCTTCTTTATGTGTATTTCAGGATCTTTAGACGAAGAAGACGATTGGTGGAGGGCGTGAGTCAGAAGGCTTATACTATCTTGATTGTTATACTCAACAAGCTGCTATAGCCCTTCATTCTCATGTCTCACCTCTTCAATGGCATTCTTGTTTAGGTCATCCCTCTCTTCTGAAGCTCAAACAACTGGTTCCATCACTTCAATCCGTGTCTAGCTTGGAGTGTGAAACTTGTGAACTTGGGAAGCATCATAGGTCTGTTTTTAGTCCATGAGTCGAAAAAAGAAGTCTTCGTCCTTTGTATTTAGTTCATTCTGATGTTTGGGGTCTGTGTCACATGTCAAGTGTTTTTGGTTTCAGATATTTTATCTCCTTTGTGGATGATTATTCCCGGATGACTTGGTTGTACTTGCTGAAAGATAGATCTGAAATTCCGTCTGCTTTCAAATCATTACATAAAGAAATAAAAGTTCAATTTGAAAAAGATATTTGTATGTTTCAATCTGATAATGCCTTAAAATATTGGAGAGATGATCTTACACTTTTTTTCTCTGAAAATGTAATGATTCATTAAACTTCTTGTATACATACTCCACAACAAAATGGAGTAGCGGAATGGAGAAACAAACACTTGTTGGAAGTTGCCCGCACTATGTTGATCAATATGAAAGTGCCAAAGGTTTTTTGGGGTGATGCTGTTTTAACAACGTGTTACTTGATCAATTGTATGCCTACACCTATCCTAGATGGTCAAACTCCCTGTTCAATTCTATTTCCTAACTCTTCTTTGCATCGTATTTCTCCATGGGTTTTCGGTTGTGTATGTTTTGTTCATGACTTGAGTATTGGTCGTGATAAATTATCTCCTCGTGCAATTAAATGTATCTTCCTTGGTTATACTCGGACTCAAAAAGGCTATCGTTGTTTTGATCCCATATCAAGAAAACAATTTGTAAGTGCAGATGTCACATTCTTTGAAGGTACTTATTTTTCTGATAATGGTTGTGCTCTTGAAGCTGAGTTGCTATCTTCTCCCATTCAGTTCTCCAATACTATTCTTACGTCTACTCTTTTTCCTGTAATTGTTGATGCTCCTGAGAAACTTAATTTAGATATGCCACTTCAGCATGAAAACCACTTCAAGTATATGAGCGTGAAAAAGTGACTAGAGAGATAGTTTTGCCTGACGACTCACCTTGCCATCAGCCTTCTTCAACAAGAGATCCATCTAGTGTTTCTTCAATTCCACTTGATCTTATTCTTCCTATAGTCAACAGGAAAGGTAAACGTTCTTATACTCAATATCCCATTTTCCATTATCTATCATTTGATAATTTGTCTCATTCCTATCGTAGTTTTGTCCTATCTCTTTCATTTATTTCTGTCTCTAAAAGTTATTAGGAGGCACTCACTCGTCCTGGATGGAAGAAAGCTATGGCAGATGAAATGGATGCTTTATGTACTCGTGACACATGGCAATTGACTACTTTACCTGATAACATGGAGGCTGTTGGTTGTCGATGAGTATTTACGATTATATATCAGCCTGATGGAACAGTTGAACGGCTAAAAGCTCATTTAGTTGCAAAGAGTTATGCTCAAACCTATGATGTTGATTACTTAAAGACATTTTCCTCAGTTGCTAGGCTAAATTCAGTTTGGGTTTTAATATCAGTTGCAGTAAATTAGAATGGGCCTATGTTTCAGTTGGATATTAAGAATGCATTTTTGCATAGTGATCTTCAGGAAGAAGTCTATATGGAGAAATCACCAGGATTTGTTGCTTAGGGGTAGAATGGTAAAGTTTGTAAGTTGAGGAAAGCGTTATATGGCCTAAATTAGTCTCCTCGGGCCTGGTTTGATAAGTTCAGCCAAGTAGTAGTGTCATATGGCTTTCATCGGAGCCATGTTGACCATTTCGTGTTTCTTCGTCGACAGTAATATGGTATTATTTTGCTAATTGTGTATTTTGATGATATAATTATCTCCGGAAGTGATGTTAATGGGTGGAAGACTTGAAAAAGTATCTTAAACAACACTTTTAGACGAAGGAACTGGGACAATTGAAGTATTTTCTTGGTATAGAAGTAGCTAGAAGTAAGAGGGGTATTAGCCCGTCACAAAGAAAGTATGTGATTGATTTGTTGTCAGAGACTAGAATGTTGGGAGCAAAGCCAACTGACACACTGATGGATCCTAAGGTAAAATTAGATGTGGATGTCCCTGATTTTGAAGACTCTAGAAGGTATAGAAAACTTGTTGGGAAGCTGATTTATTTAATAGTCACACGACTTGACATTACATTTGTTGTTGGTGTGTTGAGCCAATTCATGCAGGCACCTAAGCAAGTTCATTGGGAAGCTGTATTTAGAATTTTAAAATATCTCAAGAGTTCTCTAGGTAAGGATCTCATTTATTGTTCAAATTGCAATCTTGATATTGTGGGCTATTCTGATGCAGAGTGGGCAGGATCCACTTTTGATAGATGATCTATTATAGGATATTGTACCTTCCTTGGAGGTAATTTGGTTACATGGAGGAGTAAGAATTAGTGTTGTTACTACATCTAGTGCTGAAGCTAAGGATAGAGCTATGGCTCATATTGCTTGTGAACTGTTGTGGTTAAAAATTCTTATGCAAGAGTTCGTGCTTACTAGTAGTAAGCCTATGGAAATGTTTTGTGATAATTAAGTTGCAATGTACATTGCCAACAACCCAGTGTTTCACGAGAGGACAAAGCATATTGAAGTAGATTGTCATTTTATTAGAGGTGTAGTGATGAGCAAGAAGATATCAACCCTACTTCTTAATTCTGGAAATCAATTAGCAGATGTGTTTACGAAGGCTCTTGGAAGAAGTCAGTTTGCATTGATGTGCTCCAGCTTGAGGGAGAGTGTTGAAATATAGCTTAAATACTAATAAAAAGGTGCCAAGGGTATATCTGTAAATTCAAAGTGTTAGTGTTAGTTATTATATAAAATAAGAGGGACGACCCCATCAGGTTAACACCTCTTTACTTTTTTATTCGTTCATTTCTTTCTCTATTTCATTCGTTCTTCTCTTCTTCTATTTGTTTCTCTTTCACATCTAGGGTCTGCACTCTTACACAATACTTTTCCCATAAACATCCCACATCATTGACATATGCATATTATTACGATTCATCATACATGGTTCTTCATGTAACATTCACTTATAGCAACATTTCACAATATAAATTGTGCGTAACAAATAAAATCATATGATGATAATGGATGTTGCATCTTTCGAAAATACATCAAAATATAATGATTTAAATTAAAGAAATAAATTCTCAAAATTTTATAGGTCTCGGTCCACCGATGCTGTGGCCATCAGTGACCTCGTTGGCGGACTGAAGGGCCGTTGGTGAGAATTCCATAATCCATCAATTCCATCGGTGGGCCGATCGGTCCGTTGACGACCTCAGATTTTTTCACAATTCCAGGGTCTTTCCATATTTCTACCCGCTTAAATCCCTTTTAATTTGTATACAAGTGAATCTAGGCATACATCACATATTCAACAAATGTAAAGGTTGCACACTAAATCCAAGTTTGTGTAGTCATAACTTCTAAGTTCCAGTCTTGTAAGCACTCCTCTTTTTTAGTTTTTTTTTTTTTTTTTTTTTTAATTTGAAAGATTAATCTTGTTTAACCTAACAAGTACAATATAATAAACATAGTTGCTGGGAGCATGTGTATTCAAATCTATTCATCATAATAAGTCAGGTATATAATATTCATCTCACTAACAATAACAAGGACTCATATTAATAAAGTATTACCACCTAATTGCTTCATTTAATTTTCTTTTAAGATCCCAAATGATCTAAAACAACCATCAGTAGCCTTAAGTAAAGATAATTTACAAACAATAGCACTTCTAGCATTTGTGTACACGTGGTCAACATCTTGAAATCTAACATGCATCTATATCATTGAAAACCATCATATCCATAATCCAGATTCCCATATGCAGTAATTCCCACCATGATTAAAAGAGAGTACCCTTGTATATATTTACCAATTTAAAATTTTGCAGCACAAGCAACCAACGGTTGAACCTTGCCAGTATTTATTTTAAAACTTTACCTTTAAATAAAGATCATAGTATTTAATTTGATTGTTAATCGGGGTGAACTCGTAAATTTTGGAATTCCAAGAAGGAAGACCTTCAAAAACTGCTCCCCAATGAACAATTAGACATAAGATAACGACTTATAATTTTTGATGTTGTGCAATTATTCATGAAGTGACAATTCTATTAAGCTTGACTTTTTTGTTGCCCTTATGATTCATAATGTGACAATCTAATAAGTTTGAACTTTCGTTTGTCTAATTCCTTTCTAACCCGCAGGGAAGTTTAGGCACCTCCCTGTTGTAGAACATGGTGAAGTTATTGCCTTGTTGGATATTACGAAGTGCCTGTATGATGCTATATCTAGAATGGAGAAAGCTGCAGAGCAGGGTAGTGCCATTGCAGCAGCTGTGGAAGGGGTGGAACGACAGTGGGGAAACAATTTTTCTGGTTAGTTTTGGATTTCTCCCAAGGATTAGTAGCCTAAAGAATTTTATGTGTGGTATGGTGGCTTAGTGTGATTGCTACATGTTTATTGGTGTATATATATAACATGTGTGTACCTGTGGTATGCTTATCTACAGAATATGATACCAATCATAATTTCTGGTGATTATGAAATGTCGACATGGAATTGTATGACAATATCGAGAAAGGATATGAAGTGTTGCACACTTGGTTAACTACACTTGACATGTCAAATGTTTTGTGCAGATACATTTATTTATATATTTATTTTGTAATATGGAATGTTTTTTCGTAGGAGTGTAGAAAAGAAAAATGAATGCATTTAAAAGGCGAAGGTCCGACGCAAAGTGCCTGGATGTCCAGAGCATGAAAGTAGCTACTTCGATTTAAATCAAAATTAATAAAGCAATTTGAAACATTGCATAAAGATAGTGTGTGCTATTATAAGGTATATTGGGTACAGTAAACTATTTTGGTAACTGTACACAACCATCAACCGGGAATAAAAAGATATAACAAAATTAAGAATTTGCAATTTTGATTTAGTCTTTTGGTTCATGGATGTATCAGAAACTATATTGGTGTTTGATTGTCAATTCATATGGTGGATTTCAAGTCTAACTAATAAGTTTAAAACGCAAATAAATCATAAAATTATGTTAGTGGCTAGTAGCCTAAATAACTTCAATTTGATCTTGTTTAATTTTAGGAAAAAAATTATCTCATCTCTTTACTGCCATAGCTATTGTAATACCTAATTTATATCGTACATTTGATGCATAATCATTTCTGCTATTTAAATGTATGATAGCTTTCCAGAAAATAACAGCTTGATTGGATGATTCAAACTGTTAATAAACTGGACCTTTCTGTGAGGACTAGAGAATGAGTAAATACAGAACTACAGAAACAGATTTGTACACGGTGTGTAACAAAACCAGTTAAAAAAACTTTACAATCTGTACTATGGTGCAAAGCATCGACTGATCCAACTTGGGACGATCCGCGATCCCTAAAAAATTTCAAAAATATCTGACTCGGACCAAAACAATTATGGATTGTCCGATCCGGACGATTCATACCAAAATCGGCGATTCGAATCGGAAGATCCATGCTGTATAGTCCGACCCATGTGGTTTTTTAAAAAGTGGTCACAGGACGATACTTTCATTTGTTCTTTTAAGGCGAGTGGATTTCGACCATATTGCTAATATTTATCCTGATGTTGAAACTTATAATAATTAAACTTATTATAATGAATAACATTAATTAGGGTTTTTACAATTGTGCTATTTAGGATTACAATTGAACATTAATTAGACGAATAAGGGATGTGTGAACAATTTTTAGTAGATTTGACTTCTAATTGGATCCATTAGGGGTTGAAATGATGGGGTGCAATTGTGCTATCTAGGACTGCAATTGAACCTTAATTAGACCAATTATTGTTCTAATTGAACCATAATTGATCCAATTAGGGATGTGTGAACAATTTGTTCTACTTAGGACTGCAATTGAACCTTAATTAGACCAATTAAGGTTCTAATTGAACCATAATTGATCCAATTAGGGACGTGTGAACAGTTTTTAGTAGATTGAGCTTCTAGTTGGATTAATTAGGGTTGAAATGATGGGGTTTTTTCAATTTTGCTATTTAGGACTGGAATTGAACCTTAATAAACCAATTAATTGCAATTATTGCATGCTTGGATTTGGCGATTGCTTGAATGCTACAATATTGGTTCATAAAATGATTTTTTAATAAGTTTTTAGACACTTATTTCAATATGTTTTTATGTACATATTTGTTTTTGAGTTTTTTCTAATTTTTTAAAAATGTTTTTTTGGCACATGTTCTGGATTGGACGATCCTGAGTTGGATTGCCGATCCAACTCGGTATCGGATCAGGATGATCCCCGATCCGGTACCGAGTTTAAACACCATGCTCTGTACAAAAAGATGCTCATCCTTGGTTATTCACTGATATGCTTGTGAAAAGCTACAACTAGAAGAGGGAAGGATGGTTACCTCCGTCTCCAATGAACTACGCATTGGTATGGGATGCAATTGAATCATACTTTCCCCAACTTGGCTTGGTTAGTTGATTTTTAACTTTGTGCAGTCTTGTCAGTCTTATCTGGGCTTGGGTTCATTACAGATTCAGTGGGATCTCACTTGCCTTGCTCAGACGGCTCAGTCCATTTGTATGGCAGGGCTAATTTTGGCCTAAATCCTACATAGTGAAAGTGCTATAAGCCTCAAGCAAATGAGTTAAAATCAAAGGGGTGTTTTTACATCCATGCCTCTACATTATTTATATTTGCATCCATCCTTGCATTTTTATATTTATATTTATACCCAGTTATTTATCATAATCATTGCTTTTGTATCCTCAATGTTAAAATCAGCGATTTCCGTTATTTATTTTTATTGAATGACCGTAATAACCTTTTACAGAATAAATACTATCACATTTTTGTTTTTGTACCCCTCCATTTACCATATTTATTGTATTTGTACCCCTAATAAAAGTAATCTCATAAAATAAGTTTTTGAATCTCTCAAACTGGAAAGGAATTGTAAAAAAGATTATCTCATCGTCAATATAAGAACTAAAATTTATGATCCAAATCCAATTGGTTTTAAACAAATTAGGTTGGTATTACATGGGATGTAAATACCTTTGGTCAGGTTGGATTATGAGAATTTGTTTTTATCTTTCCTCTATATTTTGGTAGGAAAAATTATTTATTAAGGTATTTTAATCATTCTGCGACAACAATGAGTGTATCACGTGGCTTTTAATATTGAGGGTATAGATGCAATAAATATGATAAATGGAGAGATATGGATGTAAAAAGGCATAAATATATAAAGATATTTGCAAAATATCTTTATGAGGTTGTTATGGTAATTCAATAAAAACAAAATGACAGAAGTTTTCAGATTTTATCAGAGGTATAAATGCAACAGTTGAGGGTGATAGATACAAATATAAAAAATGCGGGGTGTAAATACAGTTATACCATATAGGGGCATGGATGTAAAAAACCCAAATCAAAATGTGCAAAGTTCAAGAGACTTGATCCTAGGTCAATGGTCTAACCTCAAAATATGTGATAAATAGATAAAAGAAGATAGCACAACAAGATGCCCCAAGGAGGGGTGAGGGGAGGAAAAAGAAACAAAAAGCAGAAGAATAACAAAAGACTAAACAGCCAGATATGCTCTACATCACCAATGCCTCAAAACCATCCCCCAACATCTGATAATCTCTGATATGAAACTACCCCTAAATTCCGTTGGAACACTAATCCGAGAGACCACCATAGCCATAATTGAGGCTATTCCCATCTGAACTCCCTCTCTCAAATCCTAAAAAAATTCTTCAATTCTGTTCCTCCCAAATGTACCTCAAAATGGCAAAGAACAAAGATCTGTACATCAATCAACCACTTTTCCATAGACCGGGAAAGCGCTACTAATCAATTAAGGTGCTAATGCTGCAAGGCATAACCAGTGCACTCTGGCCTGCTCAGAAAGAAATCCCAAATGGTTCTGACAAAATCACAATGAAGAAAAAGGTGATCAATGGGTTCTGCATGGTTCATATACATGAAGCAAAGCTGTGGGCAAGGGCTAGGTACTTCCTTTTATTGTGGATAATATCAAGGGTGTTGATCTTATATAGAACTAGAGTCCATGTAAATGCTCTAATTTTGGGGGGACTCTGGGTGAGCAAAGGAATCAAGAGGCAAAAGGAGCATGAGGACAATCCTGATCATTCCTAACAATCTGAAAAAAATGTTACAAAAAACTTCCCTGCAGGATCTGGAATCCAAACCTGAGTATTAGGTGATTCTGAATCAACAGTTCTTCATACTTAGTAGAGGTGACAATTTGCAACTCGACCTGCCAAGCTGCCCGCACTTTGACGGATTTGGGTTGAGGTTTTTACAAATGAGTTGGTAGCAGGTCATCTTGTTTACAACCTGTAAATAAATGTGTTGGGTTCTGGTTGAGCTTCTTGTCTCATTTGGCCTGTCTCAACCTGTTCAAGTCCTTTTTTAATACTAAATTATATGCTTTATATTATTTGTATATAAGAATGTATGTTATATATTATTTATATGATTTATATATTTTTAATATTAGTTAATATATTTACAATATTATATGGGAAATTAAATAGGTTGGCAGGTTATGTGGGTTGAGGTGGCTTGGGTTCATGTTTGTATTTCTCAACCTGTTTATTTATCGGGTGAGGTTGGGTTGAGCTTAAACTTGGTAATACCTTATACGAACATGATCCATTGCTAGCTCTAATATTTAGGTGAGCATATATATATATATATATATATATATATATATATATAAGTATGCACATATTAGCAAATGGAACCAACCCTTGGCTAGCTCAAGCTCATTAAGCAACACGAGCTTTGCTTCAGGCTCGGACTTGGTTCACTAGTAGGGATGGAAATAGGACGGGTTGAGGGTAACATGCCTCGCCAGCCCCAATTGGAGTGGGCCTGGTAAGCCAAAAATCGGTTTTGGTTTTGACACAGCTCGAGGCTAACCTGACCCATTGCCATTTAAATATAT
>JAUPMG010303410.1:0-30762 GCA_031762675.1 Pachysandra terminalis | reverse complement strand
TTAATGAATTAATTAACCTAAAATTAGAATTAAATGATTAATTACATAATGAAATAATAATAAATAAATAATTAAATATTTAGGGATATATATTCTATTAAGGGTGTCGGGTTATTACATTTACAAAGTTATTTTTGGGCTTTTCAACTTCGACGTACAGTAGGTATTTTGTTCATAACTTCCTAAATACTTATCGGAATGACCTCAAAGTTGTTTTGTTGTGTTCGTAATGAATAGGGTAAGCTTAGAAAAATATAAAACAAATAATATAAAATATACACATAGGTTCATTAATCAATCGTTTAGATCTGTACAGTTTACATGGTTCCAGAAATCAACCAACTAAGTCCTAACTTACAATTACCCACATTCATGGATTGTCACCATATAATCAAGATCATATTATTCATAAATCAAGGAGACTTAACACAACAATTTATAGATAATCAAACTCAGCCCATTCATATGCTTTCATGGAATCATGCTTACAAATCATGCATTCAAACAATCCCAAAAGAAGGTCTACATGTTATTCCAATTGAATTATACAGAGTAAAGAACTTACAATGTTTAGGCTAACTAAATCAGATCTGGTAAATCTTAGTCTCTTCTTCTTCCTCTCTTCATCTTCTACCAGTATTGGATGGCTTGTGTTGTTGCTCTCTCTCTCTCTCTCTCTCTCTCTCTCTCTTTCTCTCTTTTCTTTTCTTTTCTTTTTTTTTCTTAGTCTCTCAGTCTCTTTCAATTCTCAACCCTCAAACACAAGTACGATGAGAAAGTTAGAGATATAGGGAGTTGACTCCCTAGCTTCTCTCCCCATTCTCTCACGTATAGAGACACTTCCATTGACCCATTCAAACACACGTTGCTTGTTCATTTGAAAATGAAAACTATTTCATAAATTACACCAACCTCTTATAGGTTTTAGTACAATTACTGAATAACCCTAGATTCAATATTTGTTTCAGGTTATCACCTATGGTACAATTAGTCTATTAATTCACATAAATAATTATAGTAAAATTACCAATTAATTTCTATAACTCCCTTATTGATTCATCCTCTTTCATTATCTTGTTTAATTATTCTCTAATTAAGTAATATATTTTATTTACGGGTTAGGGTCACTACAATGGTGATCAAGATAGAGTACAAGAAGATGACGAAGACCTTTGTTATACTTAGATTATTGTTTGATGATTTCAATAGAATTTGTAATAGGATTAGTTGGATTTATGTTTTTAAATCATTAGGACCATATTTAAATAGTTTAGTAGGGTTTTGATTGAAGCATGAGACTTAAAGTTATGATTGGATATTATTCTTAATAATACTATTTTGCATAACTTTTCCTTATAATTTTCTTAAATAAAATCAATAGTTTGGTAATATATTGCTTTTCCACTCCCATAGGGATATGGGGTGAGAGTTATATCTTAAAGTTGGGGACTCCTTTGATATTTCTAGGTTTAGGATGTCACAAAAATGGTATCAGAGCCTAAAGTTTTATGTTTTCAATCAATTCCAAAAGTTTTTGTGTGTTGATATTTTCAAAGTTGCTGTGTGCTGATTGTTTATTACTAACATTGGTTGCTAACTTATGTGTGAGCAGATTTCTTTATTGTTAAACAGATTGTTGATCATTTTACTCATTCCGGAAAGAACAAGTTCTACGTAACAAGGTGATACTGATGTTAAGAATACTATGGAGTAATTATGGAAGATCCAAAGCAACAAGGGAACTAGAAGTGGATATTCAAGGTAAGTATCCACAAATTTTCCAACGGAGTGAACGAATTTGAAGGGTGAAATTTTCTTAAGGAGGATAGATTGTAACAACCTAAACTAAAATAATAGGGCTAATATATAATTAATAAAAATATAGGGGTTAATTTAAAATTTTAGTAAGTTAGCTATCATGTTTGACTTTGACTATATGATTGGTGGGTTGTCCGGTAGGAAACTAAATTGCTTCACACTTAATCATAACTCTTTAAGTTATAACGTGTGGGTTCGATCTTGTAGAACAATTAAACTAATTTAATAGTTAGGATTGAAAGAAAGGAGTTTAAATCTGAATAAGATTAAGTTAGGATAAAGTTAATGATTAGTTCATCTAGAACTATGACACTTTAGGTCTAAAGGCTAGAATTAAAATAATCTGATGGCTAGGATTAATTAGAAAATTAAAACCAATCCTAAACTAATAAGGATAAGTTAGATAAGATTAATTTATAATCCAACTACATTTAGGGCACTTAAAATCAAAGGCTGAGATTATGTTGGAACTTATTAATCTAATCTAAGGGTGGAGAATTAATACTAATCTAAAACTAATATAGACTCCTAGATTAATACAAACACTAAACTAAAACTATAAGAACACTAGTAGGGACGTATGGACCATTATTCAAGAAGTGGGAGAGAGTGAGAAGGGCTGTTGGAGCTGTAGGAACTTGGAGATTGAAGGAACTTTAGTAGATCAAGCTTCAAGAGGAAGAAGAAACAATTACCATTAAAGATTCGAGGTAAGTATTCGGGTTAAATTGTATTTTCGATATGAACTAGGTGTCTATGTCATATTGCATGATCTTAAAAATTATATCTTTTATACATTCTTCATGAAAACATGATAAAAATAGTAAATTTTTTGTTTTAACACCATACAATTCATAAGGTAAATTAAGTAGGTATTTTGTGAAGTAAATATTAGGTTTTATTTAGAATTATATTTTAACATGTGTGTTTTGATCAAATTTTGCCAAATTATAAATATTATTTTCAAAAAATTTAAACTTTTGGGCTGTAGGAGCTGTCTACTAATCGTCGACTAACAGGCGGGGTCGGCCGATAGGCTTCTGGGCAAGTCGATTGACTGTCGGGTAGCCGACGGGTCAACCGATAGTGTTGTTAACCAATTTGGTTGCCCATCGACTACTCGATGGCTAACCGATTGGATTTGTTTGGTTTTGGCCCCTGGCAAAGCAGCTGAACATGGGTCCCACTTTGTATTTTTGTTTTTTCCCCTGGCCAAGCAGCCGAAAAATATGAAACTGGGTGTAGGCTGCCCATAGGCTAGTCGAAAAATATGAAAGTGCTCCGATTCGCATGAAATTTTCCATACGTGTTATATTTGACCTAATTAGACCAATTGTGGTGTTAGATTTGATAGCTTGTGAATATTTTGTATATGTGCCTTTATGTGGAAGAATTGGCTATGTTTGCCAAACGGGTGATATTTTGATTTACATTGCTATGACTCTTGAACTCATTATAATCATGTTTTATATCTTAAATTACACTTGCTCATGTACACAAGTTGCTTGATTAGTTAATGTGCACGGTTCTCTATACTTGCACAACATATGCCTATTTTAGCATAATGACCATGATTAGGTCTAATGCCTTGACTTGAGCCCATAAATCCATATTGCTGGAGTTTATGGACATAGTGAGAGTGATTATAATCTGGAAATTATAAGATTGGTGAGGAAGTCTCTGATGGACTGATTTGCATGTGTTGAGGGAGTGTACATCCCAATAGACCAAATTTTGTTAACACTTAAGGTGGGGGAAAGACCTTGTATGGGCATCACAAGAGACTTGTGGTAAGATGATAGGTGAGGGACAGTTCACGTTAGTGAAGCCCAATATCTGAATTATAAGAGTGACATTTTATTAGTAGATCGGCTAATGTATGGTTCACAAATGAAGTTCTAAGTGATGCCTTGGGAGTTGTCCCTATGATCGAAAATAAGTGAGGGGATTGAGCTCTATAGGTCACAGCCCCTAGAAACTATGATGCACATATAAAATAATCTACTATTTCAGCCATGTATTTGGGATGAGTTTTGAGTGAAGCATCTTGGGTAGTAAGATTAAGGTCGATTGTGGTACGTACACTAATCGAATGCCAAACAACATGCAAACTTGCATATCATATGATTGTATTTAGATCACATTTGGTGATTATATCTGTTAGGTTGTCACATCCCAAACCTGTAGAGATCCTCGGGATACCCCAAAGGTTAGAATGTAACTCTCACCCCAACACAGTGGGAGTGGAAAGCAATATAAAATCATAAGCGGAAGTAATAACACAATAATTCTAATAGATATTTAAATAAAAGCTACAATCTATTCTGATTTAATATACTAAAATAAAATACAATCTAAATAAATAAATCCTATAATCTAACTTCTATCTTTAAGTTCCCTTTATTCCTATAGCTCACCCTTTAATATCAATCATCCTTTAATACCTGAAAATATGTCATAAAACATACATAAGCTGAAAGCTCGGATGAATAGATCTTCATAACACGGTATTTACTCATATCCCAAAGTTATAAGAATTTATATAATAAATATGATAATAGTACTGAATCTGGAAAGTATATGATAATGATGATAAATCTGAAAAAAATATGTAATAATGATGACATGTGGACAACAACTAATCAATGATAATTCTCTCACTAAATCTCACCATGATTTGTATCCTAAAGATATGAATGGTCATAATTCATAAGTCTACAATGCCTAAATCAAGTGTATCATACACAAGATAATAACAATAATATCAACAATCACATGTAATGCAATATGCATGCTGTTTGGCATTCAAATAGTGTATGTCCCACACTAGGTCGATCTTGCTTGGACCAAGGTGTCTTCTAGAATCATTCCCCCCTTTATAGGGCCACTAAAAAAGACAAGATATTCTATGTGCGCATCATAGTTCTAAGGATCTTCGACCTAGAGGGCACAATCCCCTCACCTTATTTTTTTTTTATCATGGGAACATATCCAAGGTTTCACAAATGTGAACTATCCTCAGTGAGCCATACATTATCTGATCTACTAACAAATGATTCAGCTTGGGACCCCCCATACAAGGCCTATCCCTCACTCATCATCTTACCACAAGTCTGTTGGGACCCCATACAAGGCCTATCTCTCATCTTGGGTGTAAACAAACACTTAATCCCTCATTGGATAAGTAAATGAGTCAAAAAGATATCCTTTGTTGGCACAACACGGTATGCTCCAACAATAGGATAACAGGGAAGCTATCTTAGCTGGGTATTCAATGCAACTCATAATTTCAGCTCCTTTATTACTGCAGTGTACACACAATGATTACACAAACACATATATTCAAAATAGCATAAACATGAGCACAATCTCATGATCCCAGATGGTATAATGCACATAGTTCAATATGTAGTTTAATACACAAGTAAGCATGATTAGAGTGTTAAAAATAATATATTTAGGTCTAATAAGTCTTATCCAAATCAGATATGAGGTGTTCACACACAAACAATAGTTCCTTATGCTAATAATCACTTAAAGGTGTCAAAACACATATATGATCACAATATGATAATAATCAGGTTTATATATTAAACATAACATCCGGGCAGTGTATAATATACAGATAAAACTATTAAAGTTGTTGTGGGTTTAGTTCCTTATGTATCCTAGATTCTCATAATGTTATAGGAAGTTTTAATAGGTCAATTCATTGGTATAGGAGGTCAAATTTTGATACAGGCATTCTCAGTATCTGGAAACATGGTAGGTCAAATATAAGTAACATGGTATAGATGCTCAAAGTCTCAAATTACCAATAAGGCATTATAAGTGTCACGCCCCAAAACCTGTCGCACAAATCCCTATGCAGGCAGTACGGATCACGAGGTGAGACCTTCGGGTGCCAACCAAGGAATGCGGATCGACATCATACACAAGTAATAAAAGTAAATAGAATACTCTTATTAAACCAGAGTGCGGAAGATAAACAATTCGAATGTAATAATCAAAAACCAGTTAATGACTTCAGGTGAGTCATGAGCCTCAATAATCCAAATGTAAATAACGTAGTCACAAAACTATGTTTATTACAACAAAAACTCTCAAAAGGGTATAAGTCAAGAAAGTGAAAGAAACAAGAACAACAGCACATCAAGTCTGCTCTCATCCTTCTCATCCTACAACATGAGAAGTTGCGTGAGCTTTGAATGCCCAGTAAGTAATCAAAGCTGTCATCTATCCTCATATAACACCAAAGTCCAAGTAAAGACCAACAATACAGAAATAAATAAAGATGTAAACAATATAATTGATTTATGGATGAAATGTGAATGATGTGAAGTGAATCATTCAGATGCTTTAGATGTATGCTCAATCAAAGGAATACAATAAGGATTGTGATGCAATGAAATGAACTAAGCAAACATAACCCGTTAAGTGCCCCTCATGTGTAGCTTCCAAACCAAATCAAACTAGGGACAAAGGTCACCAGGAACAACCGGATGCCCCCTCTTCCCTCCGGGTGTTAACCCATGGTACGAAGGCCACTATATGCTAATTTTATGAGTGTACTACACTTAAGGAATAGACAACTTGTCTAGGACCTCGCAAGAATCCTACCCTTATTCAAGTGGGACCATTTCAATCCACATGTTTAGTCAACCTATCCAGAAAAACTCGCAAGGATAATCCGTATTTACACCTCCCGGGCTCACTTAATAGTTTACGTAAGCCTAGCATGCATGCATTATTAGCTAGGACCCCAAATGATAATCACCAACAGAAACTATCCACGCATCCATACAAGCGGATAATCCGATTGGAGGCCATCATAAGCTTCCTATGATGTGTCAAAAATACAAGTAGTCCATAATCCAAATCCAAACACAAAGGAGTCACAACCCCAATGTATGGTCGAGTCAAGAGTCAGAAAACTTAGACTCACAGAAAACTTAGGCTCTGATACCACTTTTGTCACATCCCAAACTTAAGGAAATTCACGTGGGAATCCCTTAGGTTTGAAATATGATTCTCACCCCAATTTACATTGGGAGTGGAAATAATATAGAGCAAAACCGTTGAATATAATTGAAAACTTAAAGAAATTACCTTTACTGAAAATAATCAAATAATACTAAGTCTATTACATTCAAAACAACCAAGTAAAACACAGTGGAAAACAAATAAAACAAACTGATTCTCATGCTTTAAATCAAATCCCTATTAACTAACCTATCTAATTAGATTCTCATCCTTCAAAACAAACTTGTTCTCCGTTTTCATTATAATCTCCATCTAAATTATCTGAAATGGTTGTCATAGGACGTCAGCTACACTTAGCCCATTAAGTAAAACAATTAAATTACATATTTCATTGGAATAGGGTCAATGCCATTACCCGAAGATATAACATAAGGAAAACAGTAAAAATATGCAAGTATATGAGAATGCATGATCAGATTATTAATGAATGAATGCATGCTCATGCAACAAGACAGATTAATCACCAAGTGTGATTCATGCAAATAAAGATGCAGTGCAAACATACATGTTGTTCAGAATTCGAGTCATGTAAGCCCCACACTAGACAAATCAATGACTGAGCAAGATGTCTTAGTGAACCGTCCCCCCATACAAGGCCACTCTCAGTAAGATATTCCACGTGCTCATCATAGTTTTAAGGGGCTTCAACCAAGAGGGCACAATTCCCCCAGTTATTTTCGGTCAAGGGTAATAACCAAGACGTCCAAAATAGGATTAAACCTCAATGGGTCTTACATAAAGCGAATGCCAACAGAATTTTACTTGGCACCCGTTACGTATAATAATACGCTATCGAGATGAATATAATTGGGTATATTGGGGTAGCAAGTCTCTCAACCAATAATAATTGTCCATCCGGGACTTCCTCACCAAATCATGATGTCCAACTCTTGATACACTCAAAATTGATCAGAAACTTCAACAGGTGTGAAGTCTGATGGTGTAGTCTGTACATGACTAGAATATGGTCAATAATACCTATTGGTTATGCTGTGCACGTGTGGTGGTAGTGCACACTAGCTAAGCATACAATCATGTGAACAATTGTGTAATAATTCTTAGTTTGAAAATATGAAGTTCAAATCATGGTATAAGTCATCATGGTGGTTAATCAATTCAAATTATACATAATATATGATTAAATATATATAATTAAAAATCGATTCAAATAACCTTCAATTCATATCATAGAACAATTATAATCATCACACAACTAATAATATTATATCAGAAATCAAATACACCACATGTTTTTCATCAAATAAACCAACCAGGGCTGGCCGACAGGCTAACCGGCATGCCGGTTGGCCACCAATAACCTAGGTAGGGGTCAAACTAATCAGGTACAGGGTCTTAAGGCTATCCGGTAGGCAAACCGACATACCGGTTGGCCACCGACAGCCTAGGCAGAGACTGGTTTTCAAAGTTATAGACAAGTATGGCCATCGGTAGGCTAACCGACACGCCGGTTAGCCACCGGTGGGCTAGACAGAGGGGTCAAGGGTATAAGTAATGTCTGACAGGCTACCCGCACGCCGGTTGGTCTGCCGGGTATCACCTGGGTGAACTGGTAGCCTAACTGGTACACCGACAAGTTGCCGGTTTGCCCAAAAATAGTACTTTAACACGAATTTTATATGTCAAGTAGTTTTTGAAAAATTTCTTCAACAGAGACTCGTACTTAAATCATATTCCGAACCTAACTCAATCAAAACATCAATCAAAGCAACATCTTACCTTGCTTGGAATGATCAGCTTTAGAAAACTTAAGTTTTTATGAAAAACAGTTTGTTCTTGAGTTTGAATTCAATGTATTATGTCATATTCAATAAATATGGCATATCACCTAATTCAATAAAAAATATAACATAATTGAATTACTTACCTTGCTTAACGCTTTGGATCTTCCTCTTCTTCAACTCAGTTCACGTTTGAACTGTTCTTCCTCAACCTTTAGCTGCAGCAATTACTTAGATCTTTAATTTTATGATTTTTACGTCCCATACACTGTTTATATAGTTTCTAAAGTTGTCTCATAGTTGATCTAGAGTTACAATTATTTTAGGATTATGTTTCTAATCCCAGCCCTTAGATTTTATTAAGTTAATCCTTACCAATGATTGAGAATTACTAATTCTAGTAAAACTCAATCATTAGCTTACCTACTTTCCTATTTAGACTAGGATCTTGTCTTTCTTATCCTAATTAGATTAGGTTCCTTGTTCTTTTAATCCTAACTCTTTATTTAGTTTAATTATTCCTGCGAAATCTCAGCCATCGGTTTAACTTTGAGTTATGATTGTGTGTGATGCACTCTAGATAATCTATTGTGCATCCACCAATCACAATTGGTCAAAGTCAACTACTTGGCTAATACTTAAAAATTTTAAATTAGTCCCTATTTTCTAACTAATTACACCTTAATCTTCTAGCTAATTACACTAAACACCTCTAAACGAGTTGGGTTATTACACAATCATATCAGCCAATAAATCATATTATAAGACCATCAATCATATCATATGTCCAATAAAAGATAAACAGTAATAATAAAATAATTAATCTCACACATATAAACTGAACAGGCCAAACCAGGGCTCACCGGTTGGCTAACCGGCACACCGGTTGCCACTGGCAGCCTAGGAAGAGGATCACAAAGGAACACACAGGGTCACCAAGGCTCACTGGTAGGCTAACCGGTACACCGGTTGGCCACCGGCAGCCTAGCAGAGGCCCCTTTATGGGCACACTGTGGCTCGGTATGCTAACCGACACACCGGTAGCCTAAGCAGTGCCACCAAAACAAGATATGAGGATCTGGCAGCCTAACCGGTACACTGGCAGGCTGTCGGATGCCCCTTGGGTTCACCGGTAGGCTAACTGACACACCAGTAGCATGCCGGTTTGCCCAAAAACCAGCAAATGATACGAATTTGATAATTGGAGTTCCTTTTAAGCAAAGCCTTCAACTAACACTCATAATGAAATCAAATTCTGAACCAAACCATATCAAAATATCAAACAAATACTTAACTTACCTATACTAGGATGATCAAGCTTTAAAAATTTAAGTTTCAATTAAAATAACTTGTTCTTCAATTTGAATTGACGTGCTAAGTCATATTCAATGAATATGGCATTTCACATAGATCCAAATAAAAAATAAGGAATAATTGAGTTACTTACCCTAGTGATGATCTTTGGTTCTTCTTACTTAGCTCCTAGCTTCGGCTCCAGCAATTCGACTTCTCTCTCTCTCTTAGAATGTGATTCACACGTCCCCCTAGTGTTCTTTACAGGTTTCCTATAACTTACTACTTAGTCTAGGTAAGTTGGATTATGGTTTAGTTTTCAACCTTTAGATTTAGATTAGTTTAATTACAACCTTTAGATTAAAGTGTCCTAGTTCTAGTTGAATTAATCATTGGTTTTATCTCACTTTAACCCTATTCAGATTTAAAGTCTCTTCTTTTTAATCCTAACCATTAGATTAATCTTAGTGTTCCTACGAAATCCTAACCATTTATTCTAGGCAACCTAATCTTATTTGGATTACTTATCTAATCTTAATCCTATTTAGCTTATCTACCCTTAGATTAAATTAATATGTTCCTACACAATCCTAACCCTTGATTAAAGTGTTCTAATTATGGTGGATTATCTAATCTAGTTTCTTATTGGTTTAGGATTAGTTCCTAATTCTCTTAATTAATCCTAGTCTTTTAATATAGTTTAGTTAAATTATAGCCTTTAGATCTAAGTTCCTATTTGTAGTTAAATTAATATTTATCTTCTTTTAAGTACTAAGTTTTATCCTAATTAGAGTCTTTATTATCCTTATTAGTGTTCTAGTCTTACTTGAACTAGTCTTTAATTATTTTATTTAATTGGAGTCCTAATACAACTAGTATGCTTCATTGTTAAGCTATTTGGGACTCCTAATCAAATTCTAACCTAATTTTATAAAAGGTATTAATTAAAAACACATTTATTATGTTTTAAATCTAATTTTTTGGTTTGGGCCCTAAGAATAACTTAAGCCCATTAACCTAATTAATTAATTAGGGTCCATGCTTAATCACTTATGCCCAATTAAAGTTTATAAGCCCAATTCCTTTTAATTAAGCCCAAGACTCATATTTAAGCCCAATACTTAATTAATTAAGCCTTAAACAATACATTATGTTTGATGTATAATCATACAAGGTCTTCATATAATAATATAGAATAAGACAAGTATATAGTTATTATTATACGTGTTTAAGGACATAGTTTATCCTATTAAATTACTATTGTACCCTTAAAAAAATAATTTTTTTTCTACTTCAATTTTTCGTGTTGTTACATGGATACAAAGCACCATGGAACATCAAGCTGATTCCCCGCAAGTAGGTTCAAGCCTTCAGATCAAACCTTGACTCCAAGAATAGTGCCCAAGCCATGTGGCACATATCCCAACCAAAAATCCATCAAAACCCCATCTATGGTGCCATCGGTAGGCTCACCAGTGTACTGGTGCCTACCAAAACCAGACCAAAATGGGTCCCTATCGGCAGGCTCACCGGTGTACCAGTGCCTGTCGGTGGAGACCCTCTCTGTGCATTTTAATCCCTGTCGATAGGTTCATCGGTGTACTGGTACCTGCCTACGGGCCGCGATTTGGAAAATTTCTGGGTTCCCAAAACCCCATTATTTGATACCCAATTCAATCCACAACAACTCTAAAGCTCAATAATGATCATAACATCAATATTACACTTAAATTAAATCATACCGAAACATCATTTTAGCATAAAAACAAATGATCATCATGCATTTTAATAAAATTTTCAATGGAAATCCAAAAACCAGCCATAGCTTGATAAGAGAACTATACAGTAAGATTAACTTACCTGATGATATCTTCTTAGATTCTGCAACTTCTTCCTCTTCTCCTTTTCTTTCCTTCTCTTCTTGTACTCTTCTTTCTCTCCACTGCTAGGGAAAAATGGGTAGGGCTTAGTGTTCCTCTCTAACTTTCTCTTCTCTTCTCTTAGAAATTCTCAAATGCTTTCCAAAATCCTACTTGTTGGTATAAGGGATGAATGAGAGAGCTTATGGAAACCTCCTCCCCCATTCCACTCCCATTACCATGCCACGACTCCCCCACGATCCCACAAACAAGAATTGCGTTCCACATTTTAAATTTTTGTTTCTTTGTTTCACTTTATGCCCAATTAACAGTTTAATTACACTATGAACCCCAAATCTGAAATCTTTGTTTTAAAAACTCCCTAACCTTTAATCAGCTTTCAAAACCATATGATTTAAATACCAGAAAATGCACATTAATTTTTATAAAATCTTATGATTAGTTATGAATATTCTCTTAGTGGATTTAGGTCATTGCAACCTACCTCCCTTAAACGAATTTCGTCCCCGAAATTACATAGCTCAATCCATGAAAAGCTGTGGATAGCGTTCCCGGATCTCCGATTCCAACTCCCAAGAGGCTTCGGACTCGTCGTGATTACCCCACTATATCTTCATTAAAGGAATAGTCTTGGTTCTCAAGACTTGTTCCTTTCGGTCCAAAATCCGCATCGGCTGCTATACATAAGACACATCCTCTTGACGTTGCAACTGGCTCCAATCCAACACATGTGACGGATAAGGCTCATACTTCCTCAACAACGACACATGGAATACATTGTGTACCGCTGAAAGTTATGGAGGTAAGGCAACTCGGTATGCAACATGTCCAATACGTTCCAAAACCTCAAAGGGCCCGACATATCATGAAGCTAACTTCCCTTTCCGACCAAAGTGCATCACACCCTTCATTTGAGAAACCTTCAAGAACACGTGATCACCCACCATGAACTCTAGGTCTCTCCTCCTCTGGTCTGAGTAACTCTTCTGTCTGCTCTATGCTGACTTCAGTTTCTTCCGAATCAGTTTCATTTTAGTTGTAGTCTCTTGGACAAGTTCCAGTCCAAGGATATTGCTCTCACCAACCTCTGTCCAACAAACAGGTGAACGGCAAGGTCTACCTTATAACTTCTCAAACAGAGCCATGACAATGCTCAAATTATAGCTGTTATTATAAGAAAAATCCACTAGAGGTAGATGTTCTTCCCAACTACCCCCAAAGTCCATAACGCATGCTCGCAACATATCCTCCCGCACCTGGTTCACTTTCTCGGTCTGACCATCTGTCTGAGGGTGACATGCCGTACTAAAGTTCAATTGCGTCCCCATGGCTTTCTATAAACCCTCCCAGAATCTAGACGTGAAAAGAGAACCACGATCTGAGACGATACTCACCGGTACACCATGTAGTCGCACAATCTCTCGAACCTACAACCTCGCGATCTCCTCGACTAAAGCTGAAACTCTCACACGAAAGAAATGGGCTGACTTGGTAAACCAATCCATGATTACCCAAATCGAGTCCATACTACCCCTAGTCATGGGCAAACCGACTACAAAGTCCATAGTAATATGCTCCCACTTCCTCTCTGCTATCTGCAAAGGTTGCAATAATCCCGTTGATCTTATATGCTCGGCCTTTACCTGCTGGCACGTGAGGCATCGTGCTACGAACTGTGCAATCTCCCTCTTCATTCCCGGCCACTAGAAGTTCGCACACAAGTCTCGATACATCTTGGTACTCCCATGATGAATGGAATAGCGTGACCTGTGTGACTCCTCCAAGATCTCTTTCCTGATATCCTGGTCATCCGGAACACAAAGAAGACCCTGGTATCTAATCAGTCCATCTGGGTGCACCACCCACTTTGGCTTCCCATCGTCTACTGCTAACAACTGAAGGTCCTAATCATTCCTTTAACTAATAGCAATGCGATCTTCCAAAGAAGGTTTGGTAACTAGATTGGAAAGATAACCACTACTCTGCTGATCCATAGACTGCACTCCCAGATCTGCTGTAGTCTCTTGAAGACTCCACTCCTGCCACATCAACTGAACTAGAACCCCTCGCGGTCTACGGCTCAAGGCATTTGCTACAACATTTGTCTTCCCAGGATGATAGTGGAGGGTAGAGATGTAGTCTTTAATAAGCTCCAACCATCTCTTCTAGTGCATGTTCAGATCCTTCTATGTAAAAATGTATTTCGGACTCTTGTGGTTCGAAAACAACTTGAACTCCTCACCATATAGGTAATGTCTCCAGAACTTTAGGGCAAACACCACTGCATCCAACTCAAGATCATGAGTAGGATAGTTGCGCTCATGAGTCTTAAGTTGTCGCGATGCGAAAGCCACTATACTTCTATTCTGCATAAGCACTGGACCTTGGCCTTGCAAAGAAGCATCCATGTAGACTTCCATCTTCCGTCCACTGACTAGCACTGGTGCCAAATTCAATCTCTTCTTGAGTTCCTTAAAGGCCAACTCACACTGTTCGTCCCAGACGAATTTCGTCTCCTTCTTGGTTAAGTGAGTCAAGGGTGATGCAATAGTGGAGAATCCCTCGATGAATCTTCGATAATAGCCCGCAAGACCAAGGACACTCTTGATCTCCGATACATTCTTCGATCGCTCCCAACAAAGAACTGCATCCACCTTGGCTGAATCCACAGAGATACCACTCTTGGATTCGACGTGACCAAGGAATCTAACCTCATTCCTCCAGAAATCGCAGTTATCTAGCTTGACTTACAACTGGTGATCAAACAAAGTCCTACAATACAATCCTGAGATGCTCCTCGTTTTCATCCTCAGACCTCGAGTAAATCAGAATGTCATCCACAAAGATGACAACAAACTGATCTAGAAAAGGCCTGAACACTCTGTGCATCAGGTCCATGAAAGTCACAGGTGCATTCGTCAACATGAATGGCATAACTACAAACTCAGAATGCCCATAACGAGTACGAAAGGCTGCCTTCTGGATGTCCTCATCCCGAATCTGTAACTGATGGTAACCTGACCTCAAATCTATCTTCAAAAAGAATTGGGCTCTCATGAATTGGTCAAATAAGTCATCGATCCTAGGCAGTGGGTACTTGTTCTTCACTATCACCTGGTTCAACTGTCTATAATCGATACAAAGGCGAAGAGATCCATCCTTGTTCTTCACGAATATTATTGGCATGCCCCACAGAGTTGTACTCGGTCTGATGAAACCAAGTGCACTCAAACCGTCCATCTACTCCTTCTACTCACGTAACTTAGCCATAGCCATCCGATAAGTCGCTAATGAAATAGGTGTAGTGCTCAGGACAAGTTCTATGCTGAAGTCTACCTCCATTTTAGGTGGCAAACTAGGGATCTCTTGGAATTCAACTCCAAAATCTTGGACTGTGGGAATATCCTCTAAAGATAACTTCTGTCCCACATTCACAGCATAGAGGAAGTCTCTCTAATAGGTGTCCTGCTCAGTCCCAAAGAATGTCCGACGATGCCCTCCAGGAGGATCGAACACTACTGACTTCTCGAAGCAATCACCCTGACATGATAAGCAGAGAGCCAAACCATACCAAGAATCACCTTGAAGTCAACCATGTTCAGTACTACTAGGTTTGCCTCAAGATTCAGGTCACCTACTCTAACCACACAAGCATGACATACTTGGTGTAGAGTAGTGATCCCTCCCAATGGGTTAACTATACATAATGGACTCCCCAAACTACTCGGTTGCAAACCCAAAAGTAACATGCAACTACTGGATATGAAAGAATGTGATGCACCAGAATTGAATAACACATGGGCTGGAGTATGAAATAAATGAATAGTACCTTCCACCACGGCATTAGTAGCACGGTCATCATGAGGAACAGATGTGTCTGTCATGGCACTGACCTTACCCTTCTGCTGCACTGGTCTAGGCGGAACTGGCTTACCATCCCTCTTCGGCATTCTGCAATTGTTCTGAATATGTCCCTGTTGACCATAGTTATAACATAATCTAACGTCACGTCGACGGAACTGTTGATCTTGCGGTGGTAGTGGCCACCTCGGTGCATCTCGTGCCACAAGAGTTGCTACATCAACTGGTGGAGTCCAAGCTGGCCTAACATCACTCCGCTGACGTCGATTAATACTCTGTTTCAACTGATAAGGCTGGTACTGACCTTTGTCCTGCTTGGACTGATCTCTTTGCGCAGAAGCTCCATCCAAGTCTCTCTCCACATGTCGTGTGCACTCCAGAACCTCGACATAAGACCTAAGTTGTTGCAGTACTACCTTGGACCGTATGGCTGGTTGCAGGCCCTCTTCAAACTTAGCAGCTTTGTTCGCTATTATATGAGGTGCGTACGTCGACATCATCCCGAACCTAGCCTCGTACTGGGCTACAGAGTGTGAGCCCTGCTCTAACAGCATAAACTCTGCTGCCATCTGTCTCCGATAGCTGCTAGGAAGGTAGGTGTCCAAGAACTGAGTCTGGAACTGATCCCATGTCATGGCTGCACTCAGGTTCCTCTTTACCATATCCCACCAATGAAGAGCCTTGCCCTTGAGCATAAAAGTAGCCAAGGACACTTGCTGGTCATCTGGGCAGCACATCGTACGGAATATACACTCCACGTCCAATAGCCAGTTTTGAGCCTGGTGTGGGTCACCCAATCCCTCGAATGTAGGCGGAGTCAACTTCTTTAATTTCTCCAGTCATGCAATCAAAGATCCTACGATACTGCTCTGGTCAGCCACAGCCTGTCACTCCATCTGATCCCGCTGCATAGCTGCGATGTCTACCAGTATCTGGTATACATCCGGTAGTTGAGGATCAGTGTCAGCCCTAGTTCCAAAAGATGATCTCTCTCCTATGGTAACTCTTCTCCTTCCAGCCATCTACACACCCAAGGTAAACATTAAGTCTACTAAGCTACTTCATATCCTACTAATCATACATGTATGGCACACAAACATGTTATCAAACAACACACAATTCCTAATTTGCATCTATGTTCCTTCATCCTATCTTCAGATTTCTATGTGATACCTATGTTCACTAGTCTTCTAATATCCTTTCTCTGAATACAACTGATAAGTCATGAAATACCATATATTATACCCTTAATTGCATGACTTATCTGGTATTTTCTCATATTAAACTCTTCATTTTACATAGAATTTACCAATTCTCTATTACCATTGCGTTATATTTTAATTGACTTACTTATGCCTAATTTATCAATGCAAAGCCATTTTTGGAGACAACCTCTGATCAAGTCAATTCAGACTCGGGTCAAGTCAGATCAGATGGGTCAGATTAGATGGATCAGATCAATTTCAAAAGAAATAAAATCAGAACCGAAAATGGAATTTGATCCGATCCGACTAAGGCTATTAGACTCAACGAAGGCCAGTTAAATCCAACCCGCTAACCGATCTGGTTCAGCCCAATTCATCAAGGGCGAGTTGACTCAGTTTTGGAAAGAAACCAACTTTTGAAAGACGGTTGGTGATGGTACGTTCTTGAGGAGCAAACCGAATTGGAAAGGCATGAACGTGCGTTTGGCTGTGAGGAATGGAAGACGGCACCAGATCAGCAAGGAAGGATCAAATTGGTTAGAGAGATTGGAATTAGGAAGCAGCAATAGAATTGGAAGTTGGACGTGCTTGGCAAGAATTAGTTGAAGGAGAAGACTGAATTGGAAGCAAAGAGCCAAATTAGAGAAGGAAACTAGGATCGAATTTGGAGCCAAGATATGAATTGGTAGCTGCTATTCAAGCAAGAGGAAAACGGCAGTTTTTGGGGTTCAGCAGTCCTTAGTTCCTTATCCCTATAAATAGAGGGGAAGAGTTCTTCAGTGAGGATCCCATCCCACTCTTCCCTTTTCTTCTTCTTAGTTTTCTCTTTATTTTTCAATAATTTTCTTCTTTAATGGAAGACTAATTCTCTACAAAGGCTAGGGGTGAAGTCCCTTATAATTGGTATGGATATTTATTGCAATCCTTTATTTTAATGAAATTATGTTTTGATTGTTAATTTATTTTGATTCCTTGTGATGTATGAGTTCTTCATTCCTTTTATGAGTTCAATCATGTTTTTCTCATCATTAAGAAGAATTTCTCATGGTTTCTAATAGGAATCTTTCTTTAAATTGAATGGGTTTTCTAAAAGTATTCTAGCCATGTCGTTAACCACGGTTATGAAGTGTTCCTGAATTATTTTAGTTCAACCGAATCAAAGGCCTTTGTAGCAATCATACATATTAATTTATCTGAGTTACAATGAATTTCATATTGGTTCAAGGAACTGCCCCGATGCTTAGGCATTTTCTCCATTGATTTTAATCCCTTTTATTAACTTTTATTTATCCCTTAATTATTTCTTTTAATTACCAGTAATTTTCCACTATTTTAATTGTTCCTTAACACTCTTTTTTCTTGAATTCTGTGCTCTTTGTGGTTCGACCTCGGACTCATCGAGAATTTTACTTCTTCGAACTCCTGCACTTGGGAGTGAGCAAGAAACTTTTGGCACCGTTGCCGGGGAGCTGCGGTATATTCAAAGGCAATCACGTGGAACAAGTATAACTAGTGGAATTCGCTTTATTGGTAACCTCGTTCCATTCTCCCTTATTTCTGTTTTGATTTTTTTGATTTGTAATTGCTGTTGCATGAGTGTTTGGATCAGAAAAGATAAAGGTAGATCATAGACTTATTGTGGTAATCTTTTGGGCACACCTGCACCTTCATCCACTTCATCCACATTGGGTGACGAAGTACTGGTGATGCACAAACCGGTAAATAAGTTACCCTAATGATTTGTACAACACGAGGTTCGAAATACCTACTTACACAAGCCTAAATCAAAAGAATGACCGTTCCAATGTAAGGTTTCCTTATGAGATGTGAATAAGGGGAGAACAAGGATAAGTCAGGAATGAACAGAAAGGTCCACATAGAATGTCAATTTAGAAAGAGGATTCTCAAGACAAATACTCTGCTAATTTCTCAGAGAATGTCAAGAATGCCAGGGAATCCAATCCTTTTTTCTGGTGTATCATTGTCCTTTTATAGCTTCATATAATCATTACTGAACCATTTGCAACGTCTCATTCAATTCACTCAAAACGTTTCATTAATGTGTACAAGCGTTTTGATTCGAATGTTCAAAACACTTCATTAATGATCATAACGTTCCAATGAATATATTTGAAATGCTTGGATTAGTAGTGAATATGCCGTTATAAAATGAATGATATATTACTGTTCTATGTTAATTCAAGTCCTTAAATGTTTCAAGGTTCTGAAGATCTTGATAGGACTTACCTTTCTGGCTCTCCATTCCTGAAGGTCTAATGTTTATTTCCCCTTATGTTTTAAATGATTAACTTCGAATTTACTAACTTCGAAGGGTAATGAATATTAGGAAATGTTCCCTTATAATTCGTAACTTTATGCTTTTATGTTCATTTCGAGTTATTATCTCGAGAAGTCGTCTTTACTTATATGACTATCCCTAAAAGTGTCATGACTTTGGAATAGTAAACTTGTCATTTTGAGATTCTATCTCGAAATGCCTGCCAATGAATACAATATAAAGATAACACTATGTTGATAACTTCTTTATATGAAATGACGAGTTGACCCTTTCGAGGTGGTTAACTTGAATACGCTTTCATATTTCGAAAGTTTTCTTTCGAAAATATGATTTGAGGCTTATATTAAGTAGGACTTCGAGATATATTGTTAATTTTGAGATGATTCTCCCTGAATGGGCTTTCTTCAAAATATACTTTTTTTTGAAAATATTCGAAATACAGTCTTTGGATATGTAATTACACAATTGACCTTGCCACGTGTCGAAATATGATTGGATTGAACCAATTTCCAAATTGGCTCATCATCATTAGCCCCCTGCATTTCGAATGTGATGTTTATCTACATTGTAAATGCATATTTATTCGGAGACAATTTTCTATGCATATCTCTGATAATCATGTAGCATTGATACTTGTGCTATTTCCAAACATTTGACGTTTGGTATTCCTAGATAAAGTGATCTATATATATAGATGTAAAGGGTTACAAGAAATCAACTCACCTTGCTCAAGTATAAGACACATTTAGTCTGTTTAAGCTGATGGCCGATCTACACTTGATAAGGCATTTTGAGGTTCAGGAACATCCCAACCGTTCGCCTAAATCGAAGAATTGATCATATAGGCATCATTATGTCAACATCAACAAGCACAACACTTTTAAGAGTTGGAGTTGCAATCAAATTGGTTTGCAAGATCAACTCGAAAGGTGGTCATCTTATGTTAAAGCATCCTTGGCACCTAACGTCCGTGAAGAGTGAAAGATGGATTTGAAGAATGATAGTTTCTTGAGCTTGTGCTTTCTTTTCTCAAGCTCTGTCGATGAATGTTTGTAATTCTCGTAACCTTCCACAATTCATGGATGGTTTATTTTGTCCTAATATTGGAAGCAAATATGTAATGCTATGAAAGCTTAAAAGTGATGTAACTCGCAAAATATGTGGCAAAATAGTCCAACATATGTGGGCACTTAAATGTTTTCATTTAAAAAAATATATTGATCTCTTTGAGAATTTTCTCTTTGAAAGCAATATTCCCCTTTAATGTCTAAGGCAATATAATATTTCAAAGGTTTTCTTTCGAATGAATATTAGTTTGAGGTCTATCTCAAGTAAACCCTCTAACTATATACAGATGTCAATCTCTTAACAAGAGTGGGTGCATAGAAATTTGAATATGTGTTTCGAATTTGTAATGCAATATTTAATTACATAACCGATATTTTGTTTGAGGTCTATCTCGAGTAGATCCTCAAAATATTTTATTTAAGGTACATCTGTTACAGATCCTTATTTATTTTAAGGTCTATCTCGAGTAGATCCTCAAAATATTTTGTTTAAGGTCCATCTATTGTATTTGTTTGAGGTCTATCTCTAAATTATTTTGTTTGAGGTCTATCTCGAGTAAATCCTCAAATATTTTGTTTGAGGTCCATCTCAAATAGATCCTCAAAATATTTTGTTTAAGGTCCTTCTATTGTAGATCCTTAAAATGTTTTGTTTGAGGTCTATCTCGAGTAGATCCTCAAAATATTTTGTTTAAGGTCCATCTGTTGTAGTTCCTTAAAATATTTTGTTTAAGGTCTATTTGTTGTAGATCCTTAAAATATTTTTTTGAGGTCTATCTCTAGTAGATCCTCAAAATATTTTGTTTGAGGTCCATCTCGAGTAGATCCTCAAAATATTTTGTTTAAGGTCCATCTGTTGTAGATCCTTAAAATATTTTGTTTGAGGTCTATCTCGAGTAGATCCTCAAAATATTTTGTTTGAGGTCCATCTTGAGTAGATCCTCAAAATATTTCAAAAGAGAATTCGCATTGTACAATCAATTATACACTGCATGTAATGAAAATTATTGTATTGGCGCTGAGTGTCGTATTTCAAAATGAATTGAAATCTCATCATTTAGCCCCCTGCACTTATCACGTGTTGATTAGACACGTTGTAAGCGCATTATCAGCTTAAATTGAATCGTCACTACGCCTATACATGTGTTGCTTACTTTGCATTAAATGCAATGCTGATGTATCACTTGGGCATTAGTTTAGCGTACGTAACTCTTTGTTAACCCGAGATGATAGTGCTACAGATTCCTATAATCATTTCAAATTCAAATTTATAAATAGAAGAAAACCCTTTAAGATCAACTTACCTTGATCAGATTTCTTTCTTTTTGCCTTTGCTCCTTCCTCTTCTTCTTCTCTGAATAATTTTAGTGTTCTTGCTTTATACTTTCTGTGTCTGAAATGGCTCCTAAAAGCAAATCCAACAAGAAGAAAGTGATATTGGTGAGCAAAGACCCTTCGAGTTCTTGTATTGAAATAGGAGATGAGTTGTTTTGGGATCCCTCCAACAAATGGATTCCCAATATTAGGGATAATGGTGATCTATTGTGCCCGTATCCAGACGATGCAATCAAGGGAAATTTAAATCGTTTTGGACTTATATCATATTTTTGAGCTTCTCAGAACAATTTTCATCTTTCTGCTATCTGTTTCAAGTCGCACTTTGGTATTCCTCTAGGATGGGGTTCCTGGTGTAGAAGTATTCTTTCTACTCCAGTATATGAAGCCAGATTGACGAATGCAGGTATTTACAATGTTGTTCGAGCACCGCTTTCTTTAATTTCTCGAGACTATGAAGGTCTGAAGTCTTTCATTCACCGTTGTAATCCACAAACTCATACCTTTGTGACAGCTTTTCGCGAAATTACCTCTACACTGGAATATGTTAGGGTTCTGTACAGTTTTCCTGTTATGGAAGAGATTCATCTTGGTGATCTATACTGAGAAAGCTTTAATTGGAAGTTTGAAGCTTTCATTGCAAAAAGCAACTTTGAAGAAATCTTCTTCCACTTCATCTGATGGCAAGGGTTCTCGCCAGAATGCAGCAGGCTGGATTCGCTGTTTCTGGAGAGAGGAATATGTGAAAGGTAAATCGAACATCCTTTCGATTGTTAATGGAGCTGGTAGGTATAAACTTGTTTATTTCGAAGCTTTCCTCTCCCTTTGGTTATCCCATTTTGTTCTTCCCAGCTTTCCTTCAAATAAAGTTCATAAGAAACTCTTTCTTTTGGCCATTAAGTTAGCTCAAGGATTCGTAGTTCCTTTAGCTCCTTTATTTTTAGGCAACTTGTATGAGAATCTCGATCTTTTAGTTGTTGATCAATCTCGGTCTAAAGGTTGTAGAGTTATCGAGTCTGTTGTAGATACTGCTTTTCTACAAGTTTTCCTTTGGGAAAGATATCCGAAATATGCTCCAGTTGGTGTATTTCCAAATTCATCAATTCGAAAACCCTCTGGTTCTCATTCTTGTATCGTTTTCTGGGCTGATCATCATCCCGTTGGTGATGTTGATTTTATCAATGTTTTAGATAAGGAGTCTGAGTTCGAATACATGCCTTATCTTCGAAAGATAGTCCAAGCTGATCATTCTGTTATATCAGAAACAAGTGATATAACTGTATCAATTACAGATTTCCATCTTCATTCGCAATTCATGAAGGTGTATCTAGTGACCATACATTACGGTCGCATTCTTGGTATGGTTGAGGGTGACTTTGCCAATGCTTTCCATTATAACCCTCATAGAGTGTCAAGGCAGTTCGGGCTGGATCAAGTCATGCCCTTGGTGATTCCTTCTGCTGTTCCTTCTCCTTGAGATGCAGGCCGAAGGTTTTTTCATTCTGAAGCTGCAGAATATGATTGGGCATTTAAAAGCGGTTTTCTTGCTGCGGTTTTGAGGTAAGGTGCATTTTGAAGACTTTGGGAAAATCTCTGGCAAATTCTACTTGCTAAGTTTGACAAATACCTGAAGAGTGATGCCGTGCCCATAGATCAGACTACATCTTCTCGAGATCAAAGGCTTAAGTCGTTTTCAAAGAAAGATACTTCAAGTGCTCCTTCAAAAGGTCTTGCCGTGCCTTCTCTGTACACTTATTATCCTGATTATTCAATCAGAGAGTTTGCTTCGAGTTTTATTCCTTCTAGAGATACTTCTCGAAATGAAGATCAATCTGCAGCGACTGAAATGGTGACTCGCTCTTCTAAAGGGGAGCAGTCTAAAGAAAAGAAATCGAAAAGCAAAGACAAAACTCCTTATTCTCCAGCTGCTACTTTGAAGACTGCAAAAAGTCCAAAATCCAAGACTTCAAGTGCTCAAGCCTCGAAGAAAAACACCTCTTTACCTTCTGATGTTCCTCCCAAAAAGAAAGTTCAACCAGTAAGTGTAAAATTTCAAGTTTTTTTTCTTGAATTTTACCAATATTGCCAGAATGTAAGTAATATATGATTTGATTATCAGGATGATCCAATCAGAAGTAAGAAGCCAGTTCCTCTTGCTGTCAAAAAGCCTACTGAGGAAAACATTATTGTACCTCCTGAGAGTTCTTCACCAGGTAAAATACTTTGCTCAAAGTTTATCTCGAGTGAATCCTTGGAATATTTTACTCTCAAATACTTATATTTGCTACGTGTTCTCTTGTAGATAAGCAAAATAAAGTGGCAAAAGAGTTGCCTAGACCAACACCTTTTCTTTCTGCAGCTAAACTAGTAGATCATAAAGATGCTCAAAAGTTCTTATCCTTGGTAATTACTATTACCACTTCGATTTTCTATTCACTCTTTCTTTATGAAATTTATTCTGAAAGAAGATGTATATATATGCTGCAGCAACTTGCTCAATATTTCCAAGCTCTTTCAAGTAAGGATGTAGCTGCTATATGTACTCCCGAATACTTGAAAGGAAAGAAAACTATTTCTGAAAAGGTTGTAACATCTTGTAGATCTTGTAGACTGTTAGCTTTTGCAAAGCTACCTAATGTTGAAAACATGTCTCTCGAGTCTTTGCTAATGGAAGTTGGAATTTTTAGAACTCAGGTCGAAGCTATTAAGAAATCCAAACCAACAGAAATATCAACAATTTTAGAAGAAACTTCGATTCAAGTTTCAGATCCTGAAGGCAAAGGAAAGGAACCAATAGAGGTAGTGGAATCAGAAGAAGAAGAATCAAAGGAGAACTCAGAAGAAGAAGAGGGTGAAAAAGAAAATGAAGAGGAAGAAGAAAAAGACGTAGATGAAAAAACAGAGGATGGGGAAGCTACTCATGATGAGAGTCAAATTTTACCACCCAATTTGAGCATGCCCTTACCTTCTGCTTCTTCAACATCTTTACCTCTTACAACTTCTACTTCAATCATTTCCACTTCTTCTCCAAGATTTTCCAGAATAATTTCTGAAAAGGTTTCTTTTTTCAAGACTTCCAATGTGAATGTCTCCTCCTCTATCCCTTCAAATGTTCTGTATAGTGTTGTACCTTCCTTGGTTGAAAGTTCAAATGGTTGAAGCTACAACAATGGGTGTTTCAAATGCTATTGAATTGGATGCTGATATGTCAGATATTGATCATTCGAACATTGTAGCCTCAAGTGTTGATATTGCGAAAGTTATTGCGTCAGAAGTCTCGAATGTGGAAGCAATTACTATTACTTCGCATGTCGTAGAGCCAGTGATTGATCTTACAACTGCTAAGACTTCTTTGGAAATTCCCTTCTCTTCAACCACATAAATTATTTCTTCAACCGGTAAGTATATATCTTCTGTAATATACTAATTCTTGATTATGAAGGATTCCTGACCCTTTTTACTTCACATTTTCAGCTGTTGAATTGATTCCAGCAGATTTACCAGTGATTACCTGTTTGGGAATACCAGCTGCCTTTGTTCGAAAGGCCATTTCTACTGTATCAACCACTGTTACTGCCGAATTAATGCCCAGTGCTGGTGCTTCTTCTTCTTCTTCTACTTCTACAGGTCTAAATCATCGAAAGATAAAAAGAAGAGAAATTTCTTCTACTCAGCTTGTTTTGTATGAAGGGACATACATGATATTCGAGCATATGATGAAATGGATGGATGCTATTTGTGAGGCATATGGCGATATATCTGACAAAATTTGAGTCCCTTCTTCCTTCATGAGGAGTGCAGGGTATCAAGAACTACGTTCCCATCTTACCAAAATGTCTGAGAAGAATTTTGCCTCTTTAGCTGTGCAAGATCTATAGAATTGGAAACCTTCATTCTTGAATATCGAGAATCTTGGTCTGAATATTGAATGGTTGAAAGATCATTTCTCCATTCTAGAAAAGTCTCTTGCTTGTTTTCAGGAAAGTGCAGGTCTCGAGATTCAGAAAAATCAGACTCTTGATCAAATCACCAACAGTTCTCAAGAACTAGGGAAGAAGTCATATTGCTCAAAAAATCTCTTGAAGAGAAAGAGGCAGAGATTGAAAAGCTCGAAGAATACATTCAATTATTGAAGTCTGAAGCAGAAATGAAATCAAAAAGAATACTAGAAGTTTCAAATGTAATTGTCTCATTTCTTGTTCTTCCAAAAGAAATGTATTCTCGTGATTCAAATGAATAAAAATTTATTTTACATTATATTTTCTTCTTAAAAATAATAAAGCTTTAGCCATTTTCCATTGACTAATTACTCTTGTGCATTCTCTTCAAGTAAAACAATTTTGTAATAACCTGAAGGATATTCCTCAATAATTTCAAAAGGTCCATCCTACCTTTGCGCGAATTTTGGTTTAATAGTGTTGCTTCTTTCATAGAATGAAGCTCGAAACACTAGTTCACCAACTTCAAAATCTCTGGGAGATACTTTCTTCTGATAGGATCTCGAGATCACTTGATGATATTGTAGATTATTTGCTAAGGCTTGTTGTTTTATTTCATCCAAATCATTTATCTGTTGCATTCGAATTGCAATCAGATCATGAGTCTCTCAATCCATTTCAGCAGCTTGAAGGATTCGAGCTGATGATATTTGGATTTAAACAGGTAGAACTGCTTCCATTCTATATACTAATGAAAACGGAGTTGCCTTTGTAGCTCGGTGCTTAGAAACCCTGTAAGCCTATAGTACATTAAACAAATGCTCGTGCCACTGAGTTGGGTGATCATATGTTAGTTTACTTAACAATTTGATCAACATCTTGTTTGTGGCTTCTACTTGAGTGTCGCCTTGTGGATAATACCAAGTGGACTTGTTGTGTATGATGTTGTATCTTGAAAGTATCTGTCAAACTGGACGATTTAAGATTGAAGAACCATTATCAGTGATGATTCTTCGAGGCACTCTTCCTCGAGCAATTACATTCTCCTTGATAAATTGGGCTACAGTTGTTCCTGTTTCTCTTTTCAAAGCAATAGCTTCTACCAATTTGGTGAAGTATTTGGTAGCCACCAAAACCCAAGTGTGTCCCCTTCTGCTATGTGGATTGATTGGGCCAATCAGATCTAGCCCCCCAAGTATGAAAAGAATATGGTGTGATTATAGATTGCATGCTTCGAGGATGCTGCCTTGGGATATTTCCTTGTAACATCTCGAGCACTTCTTAGCATACTCGAACGCATCTTCTTTCATAGTAGGCCAATAATATCCCATGTCACGAAGTTGTTCATACAATTTCCTTTTTCCTTGATGAGATCCACATTCTCTGGAATGTACTTCTTGAAGTACAACAACTGCTTCTTGAGGATCAAGACATCTGAGTAAATTATCATTTGTGCTTACTCGAAATAGATGTCCTTCTTGAAAACGAAAACGCACTGCTCTTCTTCGAATTCTATGAGCCTCATGTGCATTATTAGGTAGATAATCGTCCCTGAAGAATTGTATAAATGGTCTCCTCCAGTCTTCTTCTTCTGCAAAGATAGGGCATACCTCCATGATATCAGGAATGCTTTGACAATCAATGCAATTTTTTTGAAGTTTCAAAGAATCTAAAGACATAGTTGGCCAATATACTCCAAATCTTTGCAATCTTCTGCATAAGGGGATGGAATCCGGATAGCCACAACTCTTCTTATGTAGTTCTTTAAGAATTTTTTGTGCTTCTTCGTGTCCAACACACCAAAGTAATACTCCATTCGGGGCCTTAAAATAAAAGATATGACCAACTTCAACAAAGTTTGCCAACTTTTGAATAGGAATTTCAAAAATGGAAGTTGAATGTCGAAGCTGATGTAGTATGGCATGCCTCCAGTATGTTGAAGGAATATTCTCTTTCTCGATTTCAGGATCCAAAGTTGTTGGTAATGACTTTCGAATGATTTCGATTTGTTAAGAATCCTCATTCATACTCAATTTGCTTCTAAGATTAGCTAGGATATCTGCTTGATGATTCTTAGCTCTCGGGATGTGAGTCAAAATGCATTCAACAAACTTTCTCATTAATGCTCGAATTGTTGTTCTATAAGGCACCAGTTCCTGTTCCTTAACAATAAAATCTTCATTAATTTGAGAAATGATAACTTTTGAATCACCAAAGACACGCAATCTTTGTATTGCCATCTGCTTTGTCATAATCAACCCAATGAGTACAGCTTCATATTCTGCTCTATTATTGGAATAGACGAATTTAATCTGAAGGATTAATACAAATGTTGCCCATCACTTGAAGTGAACTCTATTCTAGCTCCTCCTCTATTTTAATTTGATGATCCATCAAATTTCATTTTCCATTCCTGATCTTCTACAAAATTAATTTTGAATTCAGGAAAATTTTCGTCCTTTTGAACTTTCGAATAGCTAGCCAACAGATCAGCTACTGCCTGTCCTTTAATACGCTTAGGATTTTCGCAAGTGATATCAAATTCTGATAACTGCAATAACCATTTGGTATATCTCCCAAGTAATATAGGCTGTGACAATAAATACTTGATAGGATTCGAATGAGTGATCAAAACAGTTGGACATGCTAAGAGGTCGTGTCTCAACTTTCGAGTCACATGATAGAGCGCCAAGCAGAATTTTCCAACTTAAGAGTACTTTACTTCTGCTCCACGCAAAAGTCTACTGATGTAATACACAGGCTTTTCGATTCCTTGATCATCTTCCTGAGCTAATAACCCTCCAATAGCATCATCCGAAGTGGCCAAATACATTCGAAGTGGCTTTCCTGGGATTGGTGCAACCATGGTATGAGGGTGCTTTAAGAGATTCTTGATATTCTCAAAAGCTCATTGACATTCTGATGTCCATAGAAATTCCTCTCCTTTTCGAAGTAGCACCAGGAAAGGAGATATATATGCTGAATGCCCTGGGACAAATTTTCGAATGTAAGAGAATCTTCCCAGAAAAAACTTCAATTGCTTCTGATTTATGGGAGGGGTCGTTTCGAGAATCGCCTTTGACTCGTGGGATCCAAATCAATCCCTTATCTGTGAACAACAAAACCAAGGAACTTGCCAGCAGTCACCCCAAAAGCACATTAAGCAGGATTCATTCGATACTTATAGCTTCTGCAACCTTCGAAAACCGTTTGTAAAATTCCGAGATGCTAAGAATGTTCCTTGGATTTGATCACAATATGTCATGACCCAAACCCATGAGACCACTTAGGGTTCAGAGGAGTCTAGATTGTGATCCTCACATCCCCGGAAGGAGAGTGACAGTTGAATAACAGTTTATAGTCCTATCATTCTTAAACCATCATTCAAAACTCCACAAACATAATTACTTAATTACAATTGTACAACGGAAATTCAACGGTTCTAGGTTCTAAATCATATTATATAAATACCAAAAATGATCATCGAAGTCCGAACAAGTCATTACATAATAATCACTCGTGTGAATAGAAGACGTCCTCTGCTTCAAATTCCCCACCTTGCACAGGTTCCTCTTCTGCAACAGCCTCCACTAAAGGTCCTAAAAAATGTTCGCTAGACAGCGTAAGCTATAAGCTTGTAAATTCTATAGTTCAGGAATATATAAGTTTCCCTCATTCCTACATTCACATTCCTTTCAATTTCAATTCACGTGAGAAATCAAGCAATGAGATGAATGAGGTAATTAGTTTAAATTTAAACATGATATGCAATTCTAACAATCAAATCCTCATAAAGGTGAGCTAACAACAAATCTATATGCTGTGCGTATGCTACTCTGGTAGAGTGTCAAAGTAACTTGTTTCCTCATGATCCAGCCTCTATTTTAGGGTGTCACAGCAACTTGAATGCACCCCAGGATGTCCCAGCAACCTGAATGCATTCCCCGTTCCCACGGTCTATGGAAATAGCGCTATTCTACGGGCATCGTGTAGTTTTAAGGGCTTTCAACTTAGAGGGTACAATTCCCACCTCTTAGTTTTTATCAGTGGTTCGTAAATCGAGACTTGCAGCCACCTGCGGTATCCCTCGGGAAAACACGATCACTTGACCTAACTACAGAGGTCCTTTCTTAATTTTTCTTTGTCATTGGCATAGAGCCCTCGGCGTGGAGCAAGTTTATTGGGTTAGCTACGCCCTCAACTCCATCCAGCCAGTCCCTCTCCAGATGTGTCATCCACATCAACTCATGTTCAATCACAAGACCTTACCTTGAGGTATTGGAATATGGGAATACACTCATTGACTAATGATGGTCTAGAGTCTATGCTGTGTAGTGAAATAGTGAAGTGGATTAGTGCACATTAACTAGGAAACCATTTTGTGTATTGAGTGAACTAGAACTAGTAAAAGCATACATCTATCGACATAACCCATATCGCCATTCAATACCTAGCACATCAACTACAAGAAGGAATCTACACTACCACAGGTTATGTGCATCTAACCTACGATGCAATTTGCATGATTTCGTGTAGTATCATATATGGCATACATCTTTCATCCTACAGATCATGATGCAAACTCAAAGATTCAATCAAAATTAGCACGACTTTCAGTCAACATTCACACAACATCCATAATCATAATTCATAAGCTAAAGGCAATAACCAACACAGAACCAATTGGACAAACAAGGCATAAGCAAACAAGTCATATCATCCTATTCGAGTATCTCATAAATGATTATTTAAACTGGCATCATCTACAGGTTCGGCAAGGTCTTCAGCGTAGCTTTTGGCTCACCGAGATCCCTTTCGGTGACCTCCTCGACGACCCTTACTTGAGATTCGGCGACATTTCCAGCATCCTCAGTCTCGGCGACCTCTTCGGCGTCCCCTTTGGCGCACCAGAACATCCCTTCGTGACTTCCTCAGCGAAACACCCTGAGATTTGGTGACATTTCCAGCATCCTCATTCTCGGCGACACTTTCGGCGCTCATGTCGACGCAACGAAGCAATTTCGGCGGCCCGAGGCTAGTTCGGCGACCACTACAACTGACATTCATCCTGGGCGACCTTTCGGCGCACCGAGATGTCCTCCCGCAGCCTATAATTCAAGTTTGACGACTCGTTCGGCTCACCAAGGTCGTCACCGAAAGTCGCGTATTGGGCAAAACAAAGTGGTTTTCCATCCTAATTCATTTGTAGAGGGTCTTGTACATTTACAATCATCAAGGAACTCATTTAAGCCATTTCATGAAGCAATATCCCTTTACAAACGTT
>JAUPMG010303399.1:0-16685 GCA_031762675.1 Pachysandra terminalis | reverse complement strand
AATAGCATACAATGTGGCACACAGAAATCAAGTGTGTGCAATTAACTACGTGTGTGTGATAGAAATATTAGACGTGCTATAATTCACAAGTCATAAAAATCAGAAGTAACTACTGTGCTTCGGTGGGGTCTTCGGCAAGCCTAAACCCCACTTCGGCGGTCTATTCGGCGCACCTTAGGTGCGCCAAAGATGGTCTTCGGCGGGCTCTTCGGCGAACCCACCTGTGGTTCGGCATACATTACAGAAAGTGGCATTGTTCTTCGGCGGGGTATTCGGCGCACCGAGGAGTGCGCCGAAGAGAGGTTCGGCGGCCTCTCAGCGGACTGGTCTGGGGTTCGACACACTTTACAGAAAGTGGCATTTTGCTTCGGCTGCCACTTCGGCGCACCGAAGATGAACTCGGCGTGCTGTTCATGGTCGGCGACGTGTTCGGCGCACCGAAGATGCGCCTACGGCCCAGAAATGTGGTTCGACGACCTGTTCCGCGCACCCGAGGGGTCGTCGAACGTCGCAGATGGGTCGGAAATTTGGGGTTTTCCAAGGGTTTCTACCCTAAGTCTCTAAATGTATATTCCTACTTAACATACATCATTTTTAAACCAAAATCTCAACATTTCAAAGGAATCCCAATCAACCAGTAATTAACCCTTGTCATCACAACCATTAATCAATCCTTCTCATCACAACCATTAATCAACCCTTCTCATCACATAGTATATATATATACGTATCATCGATCGAGTAAAACTCGAGATGCCTAATATATTAGGTTAATCCATACTTATCTATTCAAACTAATTAATCATAATTTACAAGAACTAAAAATATAGAAATTGAAAAGGAAACTAAGCAATCCTAATTATGTTCATGAGTTTAGTACTCAACTTAGGTTCTAGGCATGTTGATCTCCATTTCTTCCCCCTTGCAAGCTTTCTTCTTTCATGCTCCATCCTCAAGCTCAAACTCCAACCCCATCCAAAATCCCCAAATGAGGGAAAACCCTCTTTTCCTCTTCTCTTGGCTTCTTAAGCAAGCCACTACATGGCTTCTCAAGCAAGCCACCCCTAGGCCAAGTGGCACCATCCTAGCCCTCTATGAACAACCCCCCTCATCTTAGTCCTTGAACCCTACCCCTTCAATCCAAACCACTCAATTAAAGTAACTATAATCCTAGCCATACATCTACACTCATCTATTTATATTACCCTTTTACCACTACCTCAAACCCCCTAAGGACTACTACCATGTAAGGCACGAGGACAACAATCATCATAAACACGATCCCATGGTCGGCTCCAATCCGACCGGCGATCAAAACAATCAAATGGGACATAACAAGAAATCAAACAGAAACACGCTCAAATAACATATAGATAACTATTTTTCGTCACCGTGCTCGATCGCATGCATTATATTACTTATTAATTTATTATTGATTTATCTAACCTATTTTGCATCTTAATTAAATTCTATGGCGTCTTATATGATTAGGGTTTCTTTTAACTGAATCTAGTCCTAATTAATTAGGGAAATTTACTAAAATTTCCCAGATTACTATTTTACCCTTAGGTTTTCTAATTGGATTTTTTTTACATGAAACTTCAAATTGTTACAATAGACTCCCCTTGGAGAGCACTAAAAGAGCCTTTACCTCATACTTCTAGTACTCCTCCGATTCCATCCCTTCAATTCCCACTGCAACTTGAGCTTAAACCACTTCCTGATAAGCTCAAGTATGCCTTCTTAGGATCAAATGACACTCTACCGGTCATCATTGCTTCCGATTTACAAGAAGACCAGGAGAGTAGGTTATTGAATGTGCTAAAAGAGCACGAAGAGGCCATTGGGTGGAGTGTTGCAGATTTAAAGGGGATTGACCCCTCCATTTGTATACACTGCATTTATTTAGAGGATGACGCTAGCCTTCTCATGAGGCACAGCGTCGGTTAAATCCAAATATGACTGACGTGGTCACGAAGGAGATTGTGAAGTTGCTAGATGCAAGTATCATTTACCCCATCACTGATAGCAAATGGATCAGTCCCACTCAAGTGATACCCAAGAAGTCGGGTATCACAGTGGTTGAGAATTCCGTGGGAGACTTAATTCCACAACGCACGACCACTGGATGGCGTGTATACATTGACTATCGGAAACTCAACTCCGGCACTAGGAAAGATCATTTTTCACTCCCACCTATTGATCAAATCCTAGAGCGTCTTGCTAGCCAGAGCTACTATTGCTTCTTAGACGGATATTCCGGCTATAATTAAGTGGTCATTGACCCCAAAGACCAAGAAAAGACAACTTTCACCTGTCCCTTCGGTACTTTTTCTTATAGACGCATGCCCTTTGGGTTGTGCAATGCACCTGCAACTTTTCAAAGGAGTATGATCTCTATCTTCTAGGACATGGTTGAGAAGTTCCTAAAGATGTTCACGGACTATTTTTCTGGCTTTGGATCCTCTTTTGACATGTGTCTACATCACCTATCTCTTGTGCTTCAATTTTGTAAGGAGACACACTTGATTTTAAGTTGGGAAAAGAGCTATTTTATGGTTCAGGAAGAAATAGTCTTGGGACACATTGTGTCCAAGAGAGGGATTGAAGTAGATAAGGCGAAAGTGGAGTTGATTGCTAATCTTCCACCACCTGCTTTAGTGAAGTATCTTCACTCTTTTCTCGGTCATGCTGGCTTTTACCGCCGCTTTATCAAAGATTTCGGCAAGATAGCACGACCCTAGTGCCATCTTCTGATCAAAGACAACCCATTCCACTTTGATAAAGCTTGTCTTGAGGCATTCGAGAAGCTTCGATCTCTACTTTCCTTCACCCCTATCATGAAGCCTCCCAATTGGTCTCTTCCCTTTGATATCATGTGTGACGCATCCGATTTTGCTTTAGGCGCCGTCTTGGGATAGTGTGAGGACAAGCTCCCTCATGCCATCTATTACGCTAGCAAAACTCTTTTTGATACTCAAGTAAATTACACCACCACTGAGAAAGAGTTGCTAGTTGTCATCTTTGCCTTAGAAAAATTCCGCTCTTATCTTCTAAGATCCAAGGTAATTTTCTATTCAAACCATGCGGCATTAAGACATTTGTTGGCCAAAAAGGAAACAAACCCCCGGTTGATTCGATGGATGCCCTTATTACAAGAGTTTGATTTAGAAATTCGGGATAAGAAAGGAAGTGAAAATGTTGTGGCTGATCACCTTTCCCGGATCCTCCTTGAGTCATCCCACACTATTCCAGTTCATGATTCATTTCCGGATGAGCAACTGTTTGAGATCACTAAAGGGGAGCTGCCTTGGTATGTCGACATTGTCAATTACCTAACAATAGGTAAGATTCCTTCTCATTGGTCTAAACAAGAAAAAGATCGATTTTTTAAGCAAGTTCGATATTATTCTTGGGAAGATCCTGAATTATTCAAATAATGTGCTGATCAGATCATCTGTCGTTGTGTGCCTGAAAGTGAATTCCATAGTATTCTTACATTTTGCCACACCTTGGCTTGTGGAGGACACTTCAGTACCAAGAAAACAGCAGCCAATGTCTTACAAAGTGGTTTCTTTTGGCCTTCATTGTTCAAAGATGCCCATCATTTTTGTCTGGCATGTGAGAGATGCCAAACACTTGGAGCAATATCTCGAAGGAACATGATGCCTTTGAACCCCATCTTGATTGTGGAGATTGTTGATGTATATAAATTTCATGGGACCTTTCCCTCTTTCTTTTGGGTGTGAATACATTTTAGTGGCAGTGGATTATGTCTCCAAGTGGGTAGAAGCATTGGCAACCAAAACCAATGATCATAAGGTCGTGGTCAAGTTCATTCAAACAAACATCTTTTATAGGTTTGGTACACCTAGGGCAATTATAAGTGATGAAGGAAAACATTTTTGTAATAGGTTTATCCAAACCTTACTCCTCAAATACTCTGTCACTCATAAGGTTGCCACACCTTACCATCCTCAAACAAGTGGCCAAGTGGAGTTGTCAAACAGGAAAATAAAGCACATCTTAGAAAAGACCATTAGATCGGACCGGAAGGATTGGTCTTTGAGACTTAACGATGCACTTTGGGCCCACCGTACAGCATACAACACACCCATTGGCATGTCACCATATCGGCTTGTTTACAGTAAGGCATGCCATCTCCCTGTTTAACAAGAACACAAAGCTATGTGGGCAATCAAGAACTTCATCTTTGACATGAAGTTAGCTGGCTCGCGAAGGAAGCTTCACTTGAATAAACTTGAAGAAATGTATATGGATGCATATGAGAATGTCCGGATCTATAAGGAGAAATCAAAGGCCTTTCATGATCGTCATATCTTACCTAAGCCCTTTGAACCGGGGCAAAAAGTGTGGTTGTTTAATTCCAAACTCCGCCTTTTTCCTAGAAAGCTCCGTTCTAGATGGGATGGGCCTTTCATTGTCACATTTGTTTCTCCTCATGGAGCCATTGAACTTCAAAATCGCAAGGATGGTACCTTATTTAAGGTGAATGGTCATAGGTTGAAGCCCTACATTGAGGGCATTGTGCAAAATGAAGATGTTGAGCCCGTCAACTTGATGGATCCCATCTATCTTGACTAAGAGAGAGTCTAGTCTCGTCTAGCTACATACGTTAAACTTAGCGCTTCATGGGATTCAACCCATGCATGATTCATTGAGTATAGTTTTTCTTTCATTTCATTTCAGTTTTTTTTAGTTACTTTAATTGTTTAGTTGCATATGGTTTATTAGTTCATTTGATTTGGGATTAGTTTTCTTACATACTCTTTAGTTTTCTTTTATAGCTGCTTCTACAAAAATTACAGGAATAAAGTATCGATAGATTACAATAAAGCTTGGCCTTTCTTTCTTGTGGATTTCATTGTCAGGCCCCGAGCAACGTCTAGTGTGCCATCCATCAGGTTGTATTGCTCATTTCTTTTCTTTTCCCCATTTGTATTATATGTTACATTGAGGACAATGTAAGATTTAAGTTTGGGGGTGATTGTGTGGAAAAGAAAGGATGGATGGCATTCTTGATGTCATCTTTACATATTCTTGCCATTAGTGAATGAGGAATGAGGAGACCCAAATTTATAGAATACAACAAAAATATGTCTTAACCACATGTTCGGTAGCAATCTCGGCAGCTACCGAAAACAACAAAAATGATGAGCTCTCTGGACTTGCTACCAAGCTGTGGTAGCTGTGCTATCGAGGTTCTCGGTAGCAGTCTCGATAGCTACCGAGTAGCTACCGAGGCCCATTTGAACTCAAATTTTATGGAGATGTTCCCCCAGTGAATTGTGCACATGCCTGCATAGTTGGTTTGTGTGCAAAAAGTCTAGAGGAAAAGAAATGTTAGATATGCCCAAGATTGCATTAGGAAATGGTTTTAACTAATTGGATGTGCCCAAGATTACAAGGATTTCATTTTTTTTAAGACACATATGCATCCTAAGTTAATTTTAGTCTTATCTTGTGAAATTGCATGACTCTTGCCTTGCATGATAACACTTGCACCGAAGCATTGATTATGGTTGCATGCGAATGTAATTATATTCAACTTTATATGCCTTGATTTTTTGAGTTCAACTTAATGGATTGCTCTTGCTCTTGCTCTTGTTTAATATCATGATTCTCTCCTAGTTATATCTAAAAAAGGAAAACAAAACAAAAAAATGATAGCAATTTTGTGACTAGTTTGGCTCGGTAGCCTAACTTAAGTTATTAGATCCTCGGGGTGTTTCATCACCTAATAACTTGAACAAACTAGAACGAGTGCATTGATCGAAAACTTGCTATAGGGTCTTCTAGGCAGCTATATAAGAGCTGAACATTGCACATGTCACTAGTATGTATATAGTTATTAATAAGTAGCTAGTTTAGTTCGGTAACCTAGTTGATTCAAGCAATTAGATCAGCGGGGTGCCTTGTCACCTAATGATCTGAACCAACTGAAACGGGATCATTGGTCAAAAACTCGCTACATGGATCTTTTAGGTAGCTGTATAAGAACCGGGCATTGCACATGTTACTTAGTATTTTACAAATAAGAGGAGATGAATGAATAGAGTAATAAGAGCATAAGTGGTTTGTTTTGAGGGCTTAGAAAACCTTTGCATACTTTGTTGATTATGATTATTTAGTATCTTTCATAATTTAATGCTACCTCACGATCACTTGTATGCTTAAAAATGCTGGAGTTTGTGTATTTGAGCTGGATGAGGCTAAATTAACTTAGCTATTGTGGAGTCAATGGGAATTAAATCTTTGGGATTTGGGTTCGATTTATTCAATTGATATCTTATTTCCTAATTGTTTAATATGCTCAATCGATTTAAAATTCACAATTAATGGCAATTGTATGGATGGATGATTAGGAATGTATTGGTCTTAATTCTTTCTTTGCTTGTGGACTAGCACAGTGTAGGTTTGGGGGTGTGATAAGTGTGTAGCACTTCCACTTCTAGGCTTATCACTCATGATTAATGGTCCTAGAGTTGCACTTAAATGAATGAATTAAGGCATGTTTCTTAATTGTGCAGGTCTGACAATGTTCGGGTAAATTTAGCCTAAAGGAGGATTAAATCAAGCTTAAATTGATCAAAAGAGGAATGAGGTCCTATGAGCTCAAAGGAAGCACTCTAATCATGTGGAGTTCAAGCTTAAACGACAATCCAATGGCCAAGATGAGTGGAGGTGTTAATCACGAATAAAAATCACAAATCAAAGATCAAGTCAAAATTCTGGAAACAAGAACCAGAGGTCGTGTTTGTACATTATCTCTCAGCTCCGATATCGGATTGACCTGATATTTGATGCGTTGGAATGAGGGAATATAGACCTACAACTTTGAATCTAATATCCACATCTCAATTCCAATGTGTTATGGGTCATAAGCGAATCACAAGGGGGATGTTCTGGGCAGTCCGAAAATAAAGCCGAAAATACTTTCTTTGGTGGAAACAAGTATGGGCCAAACAAGGCATGCGGGATCAGTGAATTTTAGGTTTTGTTTAAGAAAGGAAGAGAGGTTTTGGGGAGGTCAGCTGGGAGGTTTTGAATTTTGGTTAGCAGAGGAAGAAGAAGAGAACAATGGCAAATCCAAGGAAGCTCAAGGAAAAGGGATTTCTCCCACATCGAGGTGATTTTCACCCTTCTTATGAGTAAGTAAACCCTTTCTAGGGTATTGATGTAGCTTTTTCCCCTTGAGAATGGGTCGTTTCACATGAAATTAGGGTGTTCTCCATGTTTGATGATTGCTTATTCCAGAGGATTGTATGAACAATCATTTTAAAGATTAAAATCAATTTTGATAAACTTTTATCTTGTCTTCGAAATTGTTTTATCTTGATTGAATGCAAATGCTTTTATTTTCTATGATTATAGAAACATGGAATATGCAATGCTTTTTATTGAAATTCGAATTGGAAACTTGATAGTTCATGCCTAGGGAAGATGGGTCGTGCAACAACTTAGAGGATACGCGGACAATCCGTGCCAACCGAAGATGGATTATTATTGCTTCCTAGGACGATGTTTTCCCATAATATGGCTTGATAGTTCATGCCTAGGGAAGACAGCTCGTGCCGCAACTTAGTGGATAAGCGGACGATCCGTGCTAACCGCAGATGGATTACACTTGTTCCTTATGGTGATACTTTCTTGGCGACTTTGTTGTGTGCTTGTAGCCACTCAAGTCTTATCATACATGTTTGAATTCCCTTAAATTGTGTGATCAACCATTGTCATGTGGTAAATGGTGAATCAATACCCTAGCTTTCATCCATCCAACTTCTAATTGCTTAAAAAGTGAGTTTTTAATTCTTAAAATACAAAAACAACTCATCTTTCATCAATGGATTTAGCATGAATCTTGACTCATTTGACAACCCAACCCACATAATCTTTGAGGTTTGACATCCTCAATATAGCCCTATCCTAAAGGAATTCGTTCTATTGCGAGTGGTAATTATAATTGCCCATCACAAGCACACAAACCATAATGCAAAACAATATAAGGTGTGATGCAATGCATATGATGAGAAGAATGATGCAATATATGCAAGGGGTGTTAGGCCAAGCCTAACCATGAATTCAAACCCACATCTCCTCTAGGAAACTCTGTCCCGAGAATGTGCTCATACGGCCATGCCATGGTCCCACTTATCTAAAGAGTACCGAAATCACTATATCCATTTCTTTTAGGGGATTCTGACCCACAGTAGAAGATGCCACCCTCTTTTCCTTTGGGAGATACTTCACATGGTAGAAAGCCACCCCTTTTTCATTTCTCTTTTAGGGATACCCAAGGTAGAAAAACCACCCTCTTTCCTTTTTAGGGATAATACCCATGGTAGAAAGCCACCCCCACTAAATCATCTAGTGAACTCATCTAGAGTCACTCTCAATATCTTTATTCCGGTGAATGCATCAAGCATCACTCTCAACACATCATAGTTCATGTTACACATCACAATTCATAGGCTCATATAGGGCTCACACATCATATTTAAATCGAGTCTCATGCTTGGACTTTCACTCATTCTAATATCATTCAACGCACTTTATAACATGTTATAACACCCTAGAAGCCTTAGCAAACATCATAACACACCTTTCGTGGTCATAGCATACAGTAAATCGGGGTAAGTAGTACCTTTTATTGCACAACATCTCACACATTTTGAACAAAAACCAACACCACATGTAACTCCAAAACATCAGTACCAAGATGTCCTCGAAATTTGGGCCACAATAGGGCTCGGTAGGTGACTCGGTAGTACCAAGCGACCTGCCAAGGAGCTCGGTAGCTATCGAATCTCGGTAGCTTAGACAGAGAAATTAAGGGTCTCGGCAGGTGGGCTCGGTAGGTGCCGAGTGACCTGTCGAAGGTCTATTTCAGCCCAAAAAACCCAGATTTTTATAGGTCTTCGTGCCCAACATCACACAACCATAAATTAGCGCTTTTCCACACACAAAACAGAGATTATACTACCATAAATCAATTCAACATGTTTCAAACAAAAACTAAGTTCTAAACTAGGATTTACATGTTAGATCCAACCTAAATTTCATGATTCAAGGCATACAAACTCATATCATCATACTTAAGAATATAAATCAACATAAGCATGGATTCATCACACATTAACATGCAAAATAGAAATCTAGATGCTTAATCCTAAAGAATCATCACAATCTTACAGAAATAACTACCGTAAGAAACTCCAGAGGATCCCTACCTCTTTTCCAAGCTTTTTCTACAAATCTCTAGCAAGTAAAATCACCACTTTCTCTAGCCTTCTCCCTTCTTAGCCTTTCTTCCTTCTTCTCCTTTTCTTCTTTCTCCTTTTTCCTCCTTCAGCAACACCTTCTCTTTCCCTTCCTTCTCTTTTGGTTGTGCACTTCCAAAGTGGGCAGTTTCTCACACATTATCCTATTCCGTAAGGTGAATGCGTTAGTGGGAAACTATCCCTCTACACAATTGATGAATTTAAATTGGTTGAAATGACCAATGTGACCTTACCTCTACAACATGGGCCAAACGACCAGCCCATAGCCCAGTCCAACTCATTCTTTGGGATCCAAGCCCAAACTTCCTGAAATTTTTCAAATTACATAAGTTACCCACTATTTCTCCTTAATTGCAAAATAGTCCAATTCAGTGAATTCTCTTTCATTTAAATCCTATGCTCTATTAAGATGATTAAATTGGATATAATCACTCAATTAAAGTGTAGGGTAAGGGTCACTACAGTACACCTCCCTTAAAAGAAATTTTGTCTCGAAATTGTACATACCTTAATTCATAAATAATGTTGGATATCGCTTCTGAATCTCAGACTCCAACTTCCATGATGCTTCGGCTTCATCATGGTGATTCCACTATACCTTCATAAGAGAGATGGTCTTCGTTCTTAGTATTTGTTCCTTCCGGTCCATAATCCTCATCGGTGTTTCTTCATAAGACACATCCTCTCTAAGTGGTAGTTCAATCAAATCTAGTACGTGTCACAGGTCTGGCTCCTACTTCCTTAGCATTGACACATGGAAGACATTATGAACTACGCCCAACTGAGGTGGTAACGCAAGACGGATGCAACATCTCCCAAGCGTTCCAATATTTTGAATGGTCTGACAAACCTAGGAGCAAGTTTCCCTTTCTTACGAAACTCCATCACTCCCTTCGTCGGTGAAACCTTAAGAAACACATGATCACCAGTTTCAAAGTCCAGCTCTCGTCTTCTAAGATTTGCATAGCTCTTTTGGTGACTCTGAGCAACTAATAGTTGTGGTCTAATCACCTTCACCTTCTCAGTAGTCTCTTGGATGACTTCTGGTCCAAGGACACTACTCTCACCCACGTCTATCTAGCACACAGGTGACCTACATGGCCTTCCGTACACTACCTCAAACGGTGCTATGCCAATACTCGACTGATAGCTATTATTGTAAGAAAATTCCTCCAATGGAAGGTGGTCACTCCAACTCCCCTAGAAATACATTACACAAACTCTAAGCATGTCCTCGAGTATCTGATTGACCCTCTTAGTCTATCCATCCGTCTGTGGGTGGAAGGTAGTACTGAAATCCAGTTGTGTGCCCACAGCCTTTTGTAAAATTACCCAAAACATAGACGTAAATCTAGTATCTCTGTCAAATAAAATGCTAGCCGGTACTCCGTCTAATCTTAGAATCTCCTTGACATACAGCTGTGCCATTTCATCTCTAGAGGTTGTAATCCGAATAGATAAGAAGTGAGTTGACTTGGTCAATCTGTACACAATCACCCAGATTGAGTCATTCCCAGTCTTGGACTTAGGCAATCCTACCATGAAGTCCATAGTCACATGCTACCATTTCCATTCCAAGATAGGCAATGGATGAAGAAATCAAGCAGTCTTCATATGTTCAGCCCTAACCTGTTCGCAAGTGAAGCATCTAGCTAGAAACTTAGCTATGTCTCTTTTCATCTCGGACCACCAATATATTCTCCTCAAGTCACGGTACATCTTAGTACCTCCTGGATGAATGGAATATCTGGACTTGAGTACCTCCTCCAAAAGTTCTTTCTGAACCGACTTGTCACTTGGAACACAAAGTCTACCTCTGAATTTCATCACTACATCCGATTGTACTGACCAGTCTGGTTTTGACTCATCTGTTCCCACTAACTGTAAACTCTCATCTAACTTCTGTCCTTCAGCAATTCTATCCAGCAAGGATGGTCTAGCCACAAGGCTGAATAGCAATCCATCACTCCTTTCCCCATTGGTCTTGATATCAAAATCACTAAGTGCCTCCACCAGACTCTGTTCTTGTCTCATCAGACATGCTTATGTGCTCCTTGGTTTCTTGCTCAGAGCATCCGCAACCACATTAGCTTTACCCGGATGGTACTGAAGCGTAGTCATGGACTAACTCCATCCACTTTCATTGTCTCATATTCAACTCCTTCTATATGAATAGATACTTCAAACTCTTTTGGTCAGTAAAAAGTTCAAAGGCTTCTCCGTACAGGTAATGTTTTCGCAATTTCAGTGCGAACACTACAGCGGCTAACTCTAAGTCGTGAGTAGGGTATTTGTGCTCATGGACTTTGAGTTTCCTAGATGCATAAGCCACCATGTGTCCCTCCTGCATAAGGACGAATCCTAAACCCATTAATGAAGCGTCCGTAAATACTGATAGCTTCTTCCCGCTGACTGGAATCATTAACACGGGAGTTTTAGTAAGTTTCCACTTTAATTCCTCAAATGTCGCCTCACATTTATTGTACCAACTGTATTTGATTTCTTTCTTCGTCACATTAGTCAAAGGACGACCAGAAATCTTGGAAAATCCCTCAATGAATCTCCTATAATATCCAACCAATCCCAGAAAACTTCGGATCTCAGCCACATTCTGAGGCCTCTCCCAACTCAAAACAGCTTCCACCTTAGCAGGATCCACTACAATTCCCGACCTGGACACTACATGTCCCAAAAATTTGACTTATTCCTTCCAGAAGTCGCACTTTCTGAATGTGACATACAGCTGGTGATCAAAGAGTGTCCTCAATGCTACATTCCAGTGCTCCTCATGTTCTTCCCTTGGCTTGGAGTATATCAAAATTTCATCAACGAAAATCACCACAAATAAATCCAAGTACAACCTGAACACTCTGTGCATCATGTCCATGAAGGCAACAGGGACATTAGTCAAGCCAAACGGCATCACCAAAAACTCATAGTGCTCGTATCTGGTCCTGAATGTTGTCTTTTGTATATCAAACTCTTTTATTCTCAGTTGGTGACATCTTGACCTTAAGTCCATCCTGGAGAACTATTGGGCTTCCCTCAACTAATCAAAGAGATCGTCTATTCTAGGCAAGGGATACTTGTTCTTGATGGTGACTCTATTCAATTGTCTGTAGTCAATGCACAATCGCATAGATCCATCCTTCTTCTTCATAAATATCATCGGTGCTCCCCCATGGTGAAACACCCAGTCTAATGAATCCCATCCTCATCAGTTCATCGAGTTGCACCTTGAGTTCTCTCAATTCCATTGGTGCCATACGATAGGTGGTCAATGAAATCGGAGCAGTGCCTGGCACTAACTCAATGCAAAACTCTACCTCCCTTAAATGCGGTAGTCCCGGTATCTCCTGAAACACTTAGCAAAGTCCTTGACTATAGGAATCCCTTCTATGGACTCTTCCTTGTTCTCGTCCAACAAGCCTAAGTATCAGCTTGATAGGCATCCTTTTGGTTTCCCAAAATTCTAATGCTTTTCCCCTCAAAAGCATCAAAGGTGATCACCTTCTCAAAACAATCTACCTTGGCATGATAAGCATCTAACCAATCCATGCCCAAGATGTTGTCGAAGCTTGACATGGTTAGCACTACCAAGTCAACCTCCAGATTTATCTTCTACCCTCACTACGGACTCCAAACATATCGGTCAAGTCTAACTGCTCCCCCAACTAGGTTTGTAATAAGTAAAGGATCACTCATAACAAATGATCTAAGACCCAAGGCATGCATAAACTGCGCTGAAATGAATGAGTGTGTGACACCCAAATCAAACAATACATTGGCAGGGAAATGAAAGATAGTAAGTGTACCTTCCACCACTGCATTCGTGACCTCATCATCCCTAGGAAATGTCTTGTCTATCAAGGCAAGAACTTGCCCTTGTGGTGGTGGTCGATGGTTCATCCCCTGTCCTTGACCTTCTACCCGGATCCTCTCACGACAGTTCCTTTTCACGTGCCCGGTTTTCCTGCAGTAGTAGCAAGTCAAAGGAGGTCGTTGCTGCAAGTACGAGACTGCAATAGGAGCTTCAACTATAGTAGTTGTCCTGGCCAGAACTGTCCTCTGGTGGTCATCCATCCTAGTCCTCTTCTCACCTCTCTGATGATGGGAATGGAACCTTCCCCGATCCATCATGTAGTTATCTCTCTACTGAGTGTACTGGTCATTGTCCATTTCAACTCTATAGGCACAATCAAGGACTTGCAGGTAAGTCTTAAAGCCATGGGATACCACTTTAGACCTAATGGATGGCCTCAATCCTTCCTCGAATTTAGCGGCCTTATCCTCTTCAGTGACCACCATGTGAGGTGCGAAGCGAGAGAGCATCGCGAACTGACCCTCATACTAGTCCACAGTACGGGAACCCTATTCCAATTTGAGAAACTCCATAGCCTTCTGTCGTTTGTAACTGCTCTGGAAGTAGGTCTCATAATACTGTCTCTTGAATTCCTCCCATTCGTTCACTTCCCCATAGGGCCTCTCAACCATCTCCCACCAATGGTAGGCTTCCCCCTTCAGCATAAATGCAGCTACTCGAACTTTCTGATCTGCCGGATAGTCCAAGGCCCGGAACATCTTCTCCAGTTCCTGCATCTAGTCCTGAGCCCACATAGGCTCCCCTCTACCATCAAAGGAAGGTGGTGTCAGTTTCTTGAACTTCTCCAGCCAAGGTATCCCTCCTCCGATCCTAGGAACCAGTTAGGATTACCTCATCTCCTGTTCTGTCTGAAGAGAAGTAGCCATGTCTCCCAACACCTGATAGATCCCAGTCAACTAAGGATCAGCATCCCCTCCAGATGAACCCTCTCCCGTTGTTTGGTTCCTTCTACCTCCAGCCATCTAAACACACGTAACAAGTCTCTAAGTATGACACACAATAATTATAGGTAGATACACATATATACACATTCATATATAGACATTAAGTATATCACACCAAACAGTCACATATCATACAATAATTTACAAGGAAGCACACTTCACACAGTTCATAGATGTGGATCCTAGGTTAACATGTTTCTATGTTCTCATCTTAGGATTTTATTATACCCTTCTAAGACTCTCCTCAACCTACGTAACTTAAACCTAAAGCCCTGATACCAATCTGTCATGCACTGAATCCGAGATATGTAATCTCGAGGATTTCCAAGGGAATGACCTTCGGATCCAAACCATTGATGCGGCCAAACCAAATAATTAACCTGTGGTTCAACAGAGGATACTAAATACAGCGGAAGTCACATAAAATCTAAACCTTTAACTAGGTTGTACGAATGTAAAATCCAACCATAAAGTAAAAATATTACAACATTCCTACCCTCGTGGGGTTAAAACAAAAACAATAAACCAAGTACAAAGTAACAAGTTCATAAAGTCTTAAGATCCCATCTAGTTAGGAACCTCCCTTCCAAGTCCATCCTTACTCCAGTGGTTCACCTGTTTCAACATAGGAGTGAGCTTGGAGGCCTAGTAGGAAATATCCAAAGTAACCACAGCAGTTATTTTCATAATCATATGACTAGTCATATTAATTCAAGAAATTCATCTCAACACTTCAGATCTTAGTCGTATAATCATTACAATTAAGAAGTCAAGTATCACTATCATGTCATTCTAGTCATTCACTCATTATCACTATTTCAACATAAAGACCACAAATCATAGTTCATCTCAGGTCATGTCAATGTTCTCACTCATGCATCATTACAATTATAATCATGCTCGCCTTATTCAACTATCAGAATACTCATGAACTTTTTCATGTCACATACACACACAATGTGAATACATGCCATGTCCTCATGAACTCCGTCATGATACCCGCACAACCACAATCTGAATCGATACCATGTCCTCATGAACTCTTGCATGATACATATGCACTCCAAAGGCTACCAACTCTCATGGCACTTTCTATACAGTAACAATCATCTTTTTCACTCATAACACCATTCACACAACACAATTCCATCTCAACCACAAATTACACTATACTCAAGTAGCAATTCACACATCATTCCATAATTCAATCCACAATCATACAGCACACCAATATCACTCCACAATCACACATTACACCTAATCAGTCCACAATCACACATCATTACACAATCAATGTAATACATCCACATGAATGCTAAGAGCACACAGATGATGAAACAAGCACACAAACCATAATGCAATGCAATATGAGGTATGATGCAAAGTATGTGATGAGATGAATGATGTAATGTATGCAAGGGGTGTTAGGCCAAGCCTAACCATGAATTCAAACTCACATCTCCTCTAGTAAACTCTGTCCCAGGAATTTTCTCATACGGCCATGTCATGGTCCCTCTTATCTAAAGAGTACCAAATCACTTTATCCATTTCTTTTAGGGGATTCTGACCCAAGGTAGAAGATGCCACCCTCTTTCCTTTTTGGGGATAATTCCCATGGAAGAAAGCCACCCCTTTTTCCATTTCGTTTTTGGCGACGCTACCCAAGGTAGAAAAACCACCGTCTTTCCTTTTCAGGGATAATACCCATGGTAGAAAACCACCCCCACACAATCACCCAGTGAACCCATCTACAGTCACTCTTAATACATTTATTCCACTGAATGCATCTAGCATCACTCTCAACACATCATAGTTCATGTTACACATCACAATTCATAGGCTCATTAAGGGCCCACACACCACATTTCAATCAATTCTCATGCTTGGACTTTCACTCATTCTAATATCATTTAACAAACTCTATAACATGTTATAACACCCTAAAAGCCTTAGCAAACCACATAACACACCTTTCGTGGTCATAGCATACAGTAAACTGGGGTAAGTAGTACCTTTTATTGCACAAAATATCACACATACAATTTGCACAAAAACAACACCACATGCAACTCCAAAACATCAAAACCAAGTTGTCCTTGAAATTTGGGCTACAATGGGGTTCTGTAGGTGGCCCGGTAGTACCAAGCGACCTGCAAGGAGCTCGGTAGCTTAGACAGAGAAATTGGGGGTCTCAGCAGGTGGGCTCTATCACGCCCCTGATCTCGGTGACTCAAATCCCTAGGTGGGATGGCATGGATCACGAGGCGTAACCTTCAGGATCAAATTCTGGACCGCGTATTGCCATATCATAACCAAAAGAATAACAAAGATAAAGTAACACGATCTTATTCAATAACTCAGAGTACGCGGAAGTAATACCAAACAGCTAATTTAAATAAATGAAATGGCTTCAGAAGTGCCTTACATAATAATCCAATTAACATAGTTCCAACTAATTTATTACAACGTGAAAGTAAAAAAAACTACAGCATCCAGTCATCTCAATGTCGACCTGCAACATGAAATGTTACATCAGCATGGAATGCCTTGTAAGTA
>JAUPMG010303388.1:5073-16687 GCA_031762675.1 Pachysandra terminalis | reverse complement strand
CAAGAACAAACCTGCTACAACCTCCTCCAGATCAAAAGGCTTGCTGTGAACCAGAGCAAGCTGCTCATCTTCCAGATTCTCCGAACATCAAAACTCTCTTCCAAGCAGAAACTTCTCAGATCTAAAATGAGCACGGCTCTGATTTGAAACGAAGCCTCGTTTTCCTCGGGTCCGACGAATAACTCTGATTTGCAAAAACCAAAAGCTATCTTCTTTAATCCGAAGCTCTTCAATCATTTGAGGTTTTATCCGAATTCAGATCATCGTTTCCATCTTCCTCCGACTCTGACGTTCCATTGTGTATACACTTTACCGGTTATCAGATCGGATTCGGATTCGGAAATTCGAATCCCCAATCGAATTCGAATCATCTATTTTATAATCCGTCAGATTTTGGATCGGATTCGGATATTTCAATTTCACTATCGAATCGAATTCGGATTTGTTGTGATTCGGTCTGAATCCAACCCATTGATAGGCCTACAACCACCCTTACAGCACCGTTGAAATGCTGCCACACGGATGGATACCAAGGGGTGTAACTAAAGGAGGATACTGATGATGATTGAATTTTAGGTACACACGTGGCACCACCTCATGACATTTTTTTTACCGAGGTCAAAAACAATATTCATTGAGAGCACTATTCATTGTCTCTCGAGAACACTATTCATCTCTCCATGAGAACACTGTTCATCGTCCCATGAGAACACTGTTCATCATCCCTCAAGAACACTCTTCACGGGCCACCTTTGGCCACTTCGAAACACTATGCATGGCCACCTTTGGCCACTTTGAAACACTGTTCATTGGCCACCTTTGACCACTTCGAAATACTATTCACTCAAGTTATCACTCGAGATACTATTCACTTCAGGTACTGCTTAATCGAGTTACTATTCATTGTTCATTTATGAGATTATTTCATTAATTGTAAAATATATTTTATGCAAGCAATACATGAGACATTTGTCAACCATGCACATGACATGCATGGGTTCCATACCTAGTATTTAATGGGTTATGTTAGTTCTTCTGAAGCATTTAATGGGTTATATATGTCAGCTTTTTTGAAACATTTAATAGGTTATTTCAGTTTTTCTGAAGCATTTAATGGGTTATGTCAGTTTTTTTGGAGGATGAGATAAAAGAATGGCTCTTTAATGACAAAGAAAGGACATAAAAGAGATGAGTTTTCTCCCTTCAACGGGGGAGAGGACACAGAAACATGGGAGAGGATTTCCTTCTCTAACTCAAAAAGCAAAAGACAGAGAGAGACTTCTTCTGTTCTGGAATAGAGGATTCTCACCCTTTCTTTTTCTATTCTCTCATTTATGTTTTATAATATCTACTAGGTAAAGAAATATTGTATATCTCTCCATTGAATGAGAAGAACGACTATCATATGGAAATCCGTGGATGTTGGTGATGTTTCTGAATCACGTAAATCGTGTCTTTAGTTGTTATCTCGTTTTGTGCTTGTTGGGATCTACATAGTGCCATCCGTACGGCCGGTTCTTCGATTTAGATGAACAGTCGGGACGCCCTCGAACCTCAAAAGACCTTATCCACCCCAAAATCGGTTACATCAAGAGAATAGTGGCTTCAATTGCTTAATTACGATTAAACAATCATTATTTACTGATTTATCGATCACCATTTATGGCGCTTTGTTGGGGATGTTCATCCTATGTTCTTCTGCAACAAGAGATATTTTTTCATGAATTTTGAGCATGAGAACACTCTTCATAACATGTAACCTTCATTTCCTTGTACTTGGTTGTCTCTTATTTTAAAACCCATGAGCTTATTCTCTCTCGAGTTCACATTTCCTTTCTTTATATGTCTACACATATATGTGTATCTTATTGTGAAGAAAGGGGTTCATGGGGTTGTTTATGTAATATAAGTACAATTGAGGGGGTTAATTGGTCTATTTTACTTTAAAAAAATAATTATGGCCATCGAGATCTCACGAGAGAGAGAGGGAGAGAGAGAGAGAGAGAGAGAACTTATCTAGACACCTCTTGCTCCTCAAGACTTTTCTCTCTTCTGGCCCCCACTTTAAGCCTAAAATTTCACTCCTATTCAATCATTGACTAGATTACTATTTAAAGATATATGTGACATTAACTTGTATATGAATCCTCTGATTTATTGATGACAACAGTTAAAGTCAAAATTTGAGTTAAAGAGACGTGTGTGGAACCTATCTCGAGGTGCTCTCTTTGTCTTCCTTGAGTTCCTCCCCCCGAGCATCGAATCCTCTCCCTTTAGCTTCGAGTCTCCACTTTCTTTGGACTTTTTCACATCTCGAGATCCTCTTCTTCTCTCTCTCTCTCTCTCTCTCTCTCTCTCTCTCTCTCTCTTGGGCCCTTCCTCATTTTGTGTTTTCTCTTTCAAGGTTGCTTCTTTGGCTTAAAAATGAAAATGAACAGATTGCTAAAAGAATGAAATTCTTCACCAAGACGTTCTGGTTAATTATGTTTACTTGGATCGGAGCATCAATGGTCCGTCAAATAGTTTCTCAGTCTTCAGCGATTGCAACGATGATAAATTGAATAGATTCAAATCTCGACTTCCTTATGGTTACTGTAAAAAAAATGGGAGAAGCAAGAAGCAAAGCCTCCATTACTTGCTTGCATTACATTCTGTTTTTGTTTAATAAACCTAAGAAAACAGAGCTTACTTTACATATTTCGAAGAGCACTGATCTGCCATGAGTTGGTGGCTATTTTGCTATCATATACTGACGTGCTGGTCGATGTACTCGCTCACCATCAATCTCCACTTCTCATCGCCCCTAGCATCTCTCAACGTCGAGCCTTGTCTCTCCCTTGACTCTGTCACGCCTCGAATCTGCGATATGTAATCTTAAGGACCTCAAGGTGCGACCTTCGGATCCAAACCTTTGGATGCTGTCCATAATACAATCACCATATGTAATGGCCAATCAAAGTCATTTAAAAATCAGCGGAAGTCTTTATTCATCATCAAAACCTACCAGTCAAAAGAACCATATGTTCATACATACCACATATCCCAAAAGAATTAAAACCAACATTTCATAAACCCATGCCCTTATAGGGTCAATTACATCAAATTAAAATAAAAAAAAACCATCAATTAGAAAACAGCAGAACAACATGCTTGATCCGAATAGTTCCACTCCAAGATCACTACATCAGCTCCTCATACTTGCTGAAAACCTGGTGCATGAAGGTGTGAACTTTGGAGGCTCAATAGGAAACCTTAAATCTATGTCGCCCCACATTAACCATAATCATACAAACATTCAACATACAATATGTAAACATAGATAGTAGCACATTTATCTCATGGGATTCTAAAGTAATAGCATAAACAATCCACATAGAGCAATTGAAACATACATCAAAATGATGATGAGAAGAGTGAACATAATCAGATGCTTTGTGATGAAAATTAAATGAAATGGAATGATAATGCTTATGCAAGATTGGCTAGGCCTTGTCTAACCCTTTGCCACCACTCAACACTTCCACACTATTTTTGGGAATTCACGAACCCAAGGAATGTCCGGCACATCCCCTCTTCATTTCAACGAATAAAACCGTAGGTATGAATATACCATCTTCCTTTTCAAGGAACGGAACCCCAAGGTAGGAATATACCCTAAAATCACTTGATTCACCCATACCATGCATGTATGCATGCTCTTACCTGAATCCTTCTGAGGATTTCCGAAATCAACCTTGGCCTCTCTAGGAACACACATCATATCTCATGCATTTCTTATGCTATGGTCACACATGGACATTTCACCATTCATTATGCATATATTATGCAATTCATATACAAATATCCAATTCCATCACATACACATGCTACATATGTTAGAATACTCTTTCAAGCTCACATCATAGTCATAGGTCACCGTACTATCTCACATAGAATAGCAAAGCATAGCCAACACTCTTCATAAGTACTCATATTATCATAAATATGTAATTTTGACAAACCATTATCATATTCAATCCTAAACACGTAATTAGATTATCTGGAAAGTTTACCCTCATTGGACCACTTTGCCCATTTTCGGCTAGCCGAACACCCAACCGATGACTCGACCAAACTTATCGGTTGACCCCCTCAGTCGACCGACCATCTTCAATTGGCTAACTCGAAGCCTCCCCAATTCCTTTTGAGTTTCGGTCGACTCTTCGGTCAATTGAACTCCCCTTCGGTTGCTTAACCCGCAACCCAGAAAACAACCCAAAACTCTCAGTCGACCGACCATCCGATCGAATCTTGTGTTTAGAAAACCCCAACTTCATGGTTTATTTCCCAAAACCCAATTTTGAACCTACCAACTCTCAGAACCATCACCAATATTCTAAATTACATCATTTCACACAACTATAAGCATTCCAACACTATGGATCAAGCACAAATCATACCTTTATCTTTTAAGGTCAAGAATCACACATGAAAATCACATGCTTCATAAAATACACAGTCACATGAACCATTATAAGTGGAATTAAAAAATATACATATACACCATTAGAATCATGCAAATCTCTTCAAAAACCCAGAAATCTACACAACTACATTACTTCATTTAGTTTCACACGATTTATCATCATTAACATTGAACAACTTCTTCAATGGATAATGAAGAGTGAAACTTAAGGATCCTACTTCTTATTGCTTTTCTCTGAACTTTTCTACAGCACTTCCAATGATCAAGATCAACACTCCTTCCTCTAGTAGCCATTTGGTCTCTTCCTCCTGAAGATCTCTTTCTCTTCTTCTATTGCTCCTTTACAACAACACACAATTCTCTCTTAGTTTCCTCTTTTGGTCGTTACCTCCAAATCAAGGAAGATTGGTTATGGGAACTTCTCATAACCAAACGAACCTATTTGGAAGGAGATTTAGAGAATGATGCATTCTCCCTCTCATCCAAATCCATCTAACTCAAATTTAAATAGTTAAAAGTCTAGATTACCCTAATTGTAATCACTTGGTTCAATTGACTAGACCTAGACAAACTCCCAATACGTCAGACCCAATTCCAGAAAAATCATAATTACATAAGTAACTCCAATTTATATAATATTAACACAATAGTCTTTATAGTTTGGTATTATTACAAATAGATACCAACTTAGTTAATTAGACATAAAGCTCTTATAATATCACACAAAAATTATATTAATTATAATTAAATTATATTAATTAAAATTTAGGGTTACAGGTCACTACAATCTACCTCCCTTAAAAGAAATTTCATCTCGAAATTTACGTACCTCAATCCATAAATAAAGAAGGATAACACTTATGAATCTCTGATTCAAGCTCCCACGATGCTTTTGACTCTTTATGATGGTTCCATTGGATCTTTACTAATGGGATGATCTTCATTCTCGGTACTTGTTCCTTGTGGTCCATGACTTGAATCGGTAATTCATCATATGAAAAGTCCTCAAGAAGTTGTAGTTTTTCCAGTCAAGAACATGTGACGGGTCCGGCTCATACTTCCGAAACATCAAAACGTGAAATACATCGTGTGCAGCAACTAACTAAGGCAGTAGTGCAATCCAATATGCCACGCTTCCAATACGTTCCAACACTTCAAATGGCAGTAGTGCAATCCAATATGCCACGCTTCCAATACGTTCCAACACTTCAAATGGTCTGATAAAACGTGGTGCAAGCTTCCCTTTCTTGCTGAATCTCATCACTCCCTTTATAGGTGAAATCTTCAAGAATACATGGTCACTAATGCTGAACTCTAGATATCGTCTCATCCGATCCGCGTAACTCTTTTGACGACTCTAAAATGCACGCAATTGCTCTCTGATAATATTCACCTTCTCGGTAGTCTCTTGGATAAGCTCCGGTCCAAGAATGCCACTCTCCCCGACATATGTCCAACAGATAGGCGATCTACACAGCCTATTGTACAATGCCTCGAATGGAGCCATACCAATACTAGACTGATAGCTATTGTTGTATGAAAACTCTGCCAAAGGAAGATGATCGCACCAACTCCCCTTGAAGTGTAACACACAAGCTCGCAACATATCCTCTAGTATCTGGTTAACCCTCTTGGTCTGCCCATCAGTCTGAGGATGAAAGGCAGTGCTAAAGTCAAGCTGCATCCTCAAAATCTCCCGAACATATAACCGTGCTAACTTGTCTCTCAAAGAAGTAACTCGCACTGGTAAGAAATGAGCCGACTTAGACAACCGGTCCACTATTACCCAAATGGAGTCACAACAAAGTTCATAGTCATGTGCTCCCACTTCAATTTGAAATCGGTAAAGGCTGAAGCAATCCCACTGTCCTCATGTGTTTACTATTACCCAAATGGAGTCACAACAAAGTTCATAGTCACGTGCTCCCACTTTCACTCTGAAATCAGTAAAGGCTGAAGCAATCCCACTGTCCTCGTGTGTTTTATCTTGACTTGCTGACATGTAAGACACCGAGCTACAAACTGAGCTGTGTCCCTCTTCATGCCCGATCACCAATATAATCTCCGCAAATCACGGTACATCTTAGTGTCTGTAGGATGAATCTAATATCTTTAATTGTGAGCCTCATCCAATATCTCACTTCGAACAGCTGAATCATTTGGAATGAAAAGCTAACCTTTGAATCTGATCACTCTGTCTAGATGTACTAACCAATCCGGCTTTGCATCATCCACTGCCAAAAGCTGAAGTTTCTGATCTGATTTCTAACCATCTGCAATCTGATCTAGTAAAGACGGTCTAGTCACAAGACTAAAGAGTACCCCGTTACTCTTCCTCTCATTCGAACGAATATCCAATGCATTGAAAGCCTCCACCAAGATATGCTCTTGCTGCATCAAATAAGCCAAAGTACTGCGAGGCTTTTGGCTCAAAGCATCTGCAACCACGTTCGCCTTCCCTAGATGGTACTGAAGTGTAGTCACATAATCGTGCACTAACTCCATCCGCCTCCTCTGCCGCATGTTCAATTCCTTGTATGTGAACAAATATTTCAAGCTTTTGTGATTCGTGAAAAGCTCGAAATCCTCTTCATACAAATAGTGCTTCCATAGCTTCAAAGCAAACACCACATCAGCCAACTCCAAGTCATGAGTAGGGTAGTTATGCTCATGAACCTTGAGTTGCTGAGATGCATAGGCTACAACTTGCTCCTCTTGCATCAACAGGCATCCCAATCCAAGTAAAGATTCGTCGGTGTACACCACCAATCCCACTAATAGGAATCACTAGCACTGGAGCTGATGTCAACCTTTTCTTCAAATCCTCAAACGCTATGTCACACTGGGCATCCCAACTGAACTTAACATCCCTTCTTATCAAACGTGATAAAGGTTTAGCAATCTTCGAGAATCCTTAGATAAACCTCTAATAATATTCTACCAAGCCTAAGAAACTTCGAATCTCTGAAGTGTTCTTCGGTCGCTCCGCACGATAAAGCACTCGGCCCGATGAAACCGAACTTTAGTAAATCGTCTAGCTGCTCTTTAAGTTCTTGCAACTCCATCAGTGCCGTCCTATATGTCGCCAACGATATCAGAGAAGTACCAGGCACAAAACTCTACCTCCCTTACTCTGTATCTCTTGAAATACCACAACAAACTCCTGGACTATGGAAATCTCTTCCAGAGACAACTCCTTTCCTACATTCGCTGAACCCAAGAAATCCATCTGATAAGTGTCCTTCTGGTTCCCCAGAATTCTCACACTTCTACTATCTAAAAAATTAAATACCACTACTTTCTTGAAACAGTCCACCTTGGCATGATAAGCAACAAGCCAATCCATACCTAAGATGACGTCGAAGTCGGTCATGGTAAAAACAATCAGATCTGCCTCCAAACTCAGATCTCCTACTCTGATCACACAATCCAAGCATACATGACGTAGAGTAGCCACTCCTCCAACTGGATTAGCCACACAGAAAGGCTCATTCAATACAGATAATACAACTCCCAAGGAATGCGTAAAGCTAGCAGAGATAAATGAATGTGTAGCATCCGAATCAAACAATACATGTGTAGGTGTATGAAATACATGTAGAGTACCTTCCACCACTGCGTTGGAAGCTCGGTTGTCTCATTGCACAACTTCGTTAGTCAAAGCATTGACCTGACCTCACTGAGGTGGTCTAGCATTTGCCACTGGCCTTTGGCCGTCTACTCTAATCGGCTCTTGGCAAAACCTCTTAACATGGCCATCATGTCCGCAGTTGTAGCATATCATTGGCCCTCGTGCCTGCTGAACGTATCTTACTACAACCTGTGCTACTGCCCTCAGTGTTGGTCTCGCTGCAACTGCCCTTAGATGTTGATCATCTGATCTGTAGCGTTTCTCTCCCCTTTGCTAATTGGGCTGAAATCTCCCTCTGCCAGATCTAGATGTCTCCCTCTACTGATTGAATAAATCATTGTCCCTTTCGACTCGCTTAGCACACTCCAAGACTTGTGCATAAGTCTGAATCCATGAGATACAACCTTGGACTTGATTGCCGGTCGCAAGCCTTCCTCAAACTTCGCTACCTTGTCCTTCTCATCAGAAATAACATGAGGTGCAAAGCATGAAAAATTGGTCCTCAAACTGTGCCACCGTACTAGAACCTTGTTCCAACCTTAGAAATTCTGCAGCTCGTTGTCTCCGATAACAGCTCGGGAAGTACGTCTCAAAGAACTGCCTTCTGAATTCTTCCTAGTCAGTTACCTCTCCTTGTGCTCTCTCCATCATCTCCCACCAGTGGTAGGCCTCACACTTCAGCATGAAGGTCGCAAGTCTCACCTTCAGATCCTCTGGACACCCCATCGCCTGGAAGATCTTCTCCACCTGCTGCATTTAGTCCTGAGTTCTCATCGGCCCCATCTACCATCAAATGACGGTGATGAAAGCTTCTTGAAGCGCTCTAGCCACAACACACCTCCCTCATTCCACTAGGTCATCTGAGTCTGTTGTATATCTTGCTCTCTCTGAAGAGAAGCGGCCATGTCACCCAAAACTTGATACACACCAACAATCTGTGGGTCCATGTCCCCACCAGAAGAACCGTCACCAGTAGCATAGTTACGTCTGCCACCGACCATCTACATACAATAAAAAGTCTCTAAGTTTGTGTTTTAAAGTCATATATATGTATATTTCACATACAACTCAGAAAATACAATAAATCAAACATTTCACATTATGCACACAACACACAATTCATCGATGTGATTCCTAGGTTCAGATGTTTCTATGTTCCTTCCTAGGTTTCATTAGACTTTAGAGCCTCTAGATTAACAACATAAAGCTCTGATACCAATCTGTCATGCCCCGAATCTGAGATGTGTATTCTCAAGGACCTCAGTGCGATCTTCGGATCCAAACCCTTGGATGGGGTACAACACAATCACCAAATGTAATGGCCAATCAGAGTCATTTAAAAATTAGCGGAAGTCTTTATTAATCATCAAAACCAACCAATCAAAAGAACCATATGTTCATACATACCATATGTCCCAAAAGAATTAAAACCAACATTTCATAAACCCTTGCCCTTATAGGGTCAATTACATAAAATTCAAATAAAAAAAAACTAGAAATTAGAAAACAACAGCAGCAACATGCTTGATCTGAATAGATCCACTCTAAGATCACTACATTAGCTCCTCATCCTTGCTGAAAACCTAGTGCATGAAGACGTGAGCTTTAGAAGCTCAATAGGAAACCTTAAATCTATGTCGCCCCTCATTAATCGTAATCATACAAACATTCAACATACAATAGGTAGACATAGATATACTAGCAGAACATTTATCTCATGGGATTCTAAAGCAGTAGCATAAATAATCCACATAGAGCAATTGAAACATACATCAAAATGATGATGAGAAGAAAGTGAACACAATCAGATGCTTAATGATGAAAATGAAATGAAATGGAATGATAATGCTTATGCATGATTGGTTAGGCCTTGCCTAATCCTTTGCCACCACTCAACACTTCCACACTGTTTTTGGGAATTCATGAACCAAAGGAATGTCCGATACATCCCATCTTCATTTCAAGGAATAAAACCCTAGGTATGAATATACCCTCTTCCTTTTCAGGGAATGGAATCCTAAGGTAGGAATATACCCTCCGATCTTTTTTCAGGGAATGGAATCCTAAGGTAGAATCAAACCCTCTTTTTTTTTATAGGGACTGGGACCCCAAGGTCAAAATAGCCCTCTTCCTTTTTAGGGAATGGAACCTAATGTAGTAGAGGTGATTGCGGATGATTACTTAGAAGCACTGGATTGAAATAAGATGCACTGCGCGCACTGTGTCTTCAAATAGGTATAGCTTTCGGCTCCAATGTCGGAATTGGACATATAATAAAATTTCGGAAATTCCTCGACGATATCTACAAGCGTCGTGAGATTCATACTAGCCATTTAAAGTTGTTTAGACCCTCAAAACGACCTCCAAAGTATTATGAGTTTTAGTAACTTTTGCTTTCCTATTTCTTGTAGGCTTGTTTTTAGCACTTTGTTTTTTGGGAAAAGGTAAATTCCTAATTTTTTAAATAAAGAAAGAGAAAGATGAGCAGTACAGGACAAAACACGCCAATCAAGCTCGGGCTAGCACAAACCTAATACAAGAACAACACAAAGGCATCAAGCCCAAATAGTACATGAGTACCTATGACCTAATCTATCCAACATGCAAGGAACCGACCCACTGGTCAAACAGGTAAGAGCATCGGCAGAAACAAATGTTATGCAATAGCAACATCAGAAGAACATTCAGGTAGATCCATCAGAACAATACCAAGGATAGGTAGCAGGCCAGCAAGGAGCAGAACCGGCCAAAGAAAGAATCAACATCAAGGAGTCACCAGGAGAGTAACTAACAAGAGCCAGATCCAAAGCAACCATCATCACAAGTGAAAGAAGACGAGGAAGGGTCATCAGCAACAGGAACAGAGAGCAGCAGGTATATCAGCATCACCAACATCCCGGAGCCACCAGTAGCAGGGCATAAGAAATTTCAGGAGGGGAACCAACACGATAGATCCAGATCCACACCACCCACCCACACACACACACACACACACACACTACACACACACCCACACCACCCACACACACACACACCTTGCCACCACACTTAGAACAGGCCCCAACCCCTATCCTCTAATGTACTCCTTGCCATTAGCATCATCATACAAGAGGTTCTTCACCTCATCTGGTAAGTCTTGGTCGTTAAAGATCACAACCCCTTCACACTTAGTGTCAAGATTAGCTATGAACTCAACCACAAATTTTAGCACTTTCTAATTTCTTTTAAGATTGCTTTTCTTTTAGCAGTTTCTTATTTCTTTTGGGATTGATTTTTTTTTTAGCAGTTTCCTATTTCTTTTAGGATTGCTTTTAACAGTTTTTTATTTCTTTTAGGATTGGTTTTCTTTTAGCAGTTTCCTATTTCTTTTAGGATTGCTTTTAGTAGTTTTCTATTTCTTTTAGGATTGCTTTTCTTTTAGCAGTTTCCTATTTATTTTAGGATTGCTTTTTAGCAGTTTCCTGTTTCTTTTAGGACTGTTTTTCTTAGATAGGATTTTCTTATAAATAGGAAAGTGA
>JAUPMG010303377.1:0-16687 GCA_031762675.1 Pachysandra terminalis | reverse complement strand
ATCCAAAGAGAAGGTTTCTCTCTTTTCCTTCCATATCTTTTTGTATCTAAAGATGGATAAAAATATATCAAAAGGAGCAGATAGGAGATGAGGACTTTGACTGGGTGTCTCATTTTTATGGTTTTCAACAATTCCTTCCCATACAGGTCCCCTCGCTGTCTGCAAAACAAATTCAAACGAGTCCAACATGCAGAAAGCAAGTTATCCACCTTGGATATAGAAGAGATTCTTGTTAGGCATAGATTGGAGATTCTAGTGTAGAATATTCATGGGAATACAATATTGCTTGGTAGTACTCATCACCATCAAGGTTTATTTAGCCCTCGCAAGTTACTGAAAACATAGCCTACTACTCTTGCCTTGATCTTGAATATTGTTCAATTTGTGGATTATCTCTCAATTGAGTTATCTAACTATTGGGATCCTGTTAGAGATAGTTGGTGGCTCATATTCACTAGTCTCTAGATCTAAGGATAAGAGATCCCATAAGACAAAGCATCATGAGGAGAGGTCTTTCTCTGGGTCATGGGTAACTTGTTGTTCAAGTCAATACGTACCATGGGTTAGGGGGTGCGAGAGGTGAGGCCTCCGTGGTACAATAAGGATATATTGGAGATTTGTCCCATATATCGGAAATGAATATAAGTTATAACCCTAATTCATTTTTGACATAGTAGAAACTTCTTCTCTCCTATAGACGTAAGCTCTATCGAACTAGATATACCTGTGTGCATTGTTTGAGCTTCGTTTTTATTGTGTTTAGTATTGCTTGATCTGATCTAAACAAGATCTTAAATTTAGTTCCCCACTAGCACATCATACCCTACAAGAGGCTATATGTACATATAAAAGGCATGGATTGAGGACTTTATGGTTACTATGATATGATTTCTTATTCAACTCAATAACAAACAATAATCCACAAAAGAAATGTGTACTTTTCCTTTTTCAAGGAATACCTGAGATGAGGTACTCACTACCATATAGAAGAACTTCTTGAGGCCCCCATCTATTTGCTTATGGGTTTATAATATAACGTGGACATCCATTATTGAAACTTTCTTATTTTTATTCCCTTCCCTTCTATTTTCTCTTTTGGTAAAAATCTGATGTTACATATATAGATGTAACAAGCTAACTCTCAAGGTCTAAAATCTAATCCTAACAAATAGACCATGAAAGGGTTTGATACTCAAAATGGAAAAGGAGATAGTAGCATGGATTTTAACAAGTGTTAGCAGTCTGGCTAAAGGATAAGTAGCTTTTTAGGAACTGCAATCTCTTCATGGGATACCTAAATATTTACCATAGTTTGGGCTTGACCTTTTCATTTCAGCCCACAATAAGCCCACCCAAGCTTATTTTTACTTCTAAATAAAATTGACAACTTTAATAACAATAACTATAGTATGTAATGGTTGTATCTTTAATGTTGTGTTAATAGAAAGAAATTGAACTCCTATACATGCTCTGATTCTAAATTCTTGACAAAATGGAAAGATGGATGAGAATACATATTTTGGTCCTCATAACCAAAACCTTCTTTTTCACTTCTTTTATAACTTGGGTTTAATCCTTTATTACTTATTACTTTAACTTAATAAATAAAACTTTATTATATTAAAAAAAAAAAATTCTGTCTCCAGTCAGCTGTATTTTTATTTTGTGATCAATAAAGTTTTTCCCTCGTATCGAGGTTCTACCAAAATAAATAAATAAATAAACTTTATTATATGCTGTAATAATGTTACATAATAACCTATATGCCAAGTTTATATTTTATATAAATTATATTATACAGAATATTGTATCATAAGGAAATTTCTATTCTAATAACTAATAATATACTAAAAAATCTTTTAAACGTTACAAGTAGGTAGATATTAATATTAAAGATAATTAAGTTATAAATTATTAATTATTAGAGGATCAAGATGATGGGTTTTCCTACAACCCGTGGATTGTTCTCATGGGTGTCATATAGACCAGGGTTTTAAGTTTCGTGATCTTGGATCAGACTGGTCCGGGTCGATCCCGATTCGGATTGGCGATACCGGCTGACCCTGATCCGGATCTGCGATACCAGCCTATCCAGATCCGATCCAAAAGTTGGTTGCCCTTAAAAAGAAAATAATAAAAAAATTGGATCGACCCGACCGGTCGCCGGAACGACGATATCGGCCGCCGGAAAGGAAATATCGATCATCGGACCATCAATACCGGTCGCCGGACCGGCTGTACCGGTCGGAACTGTCGTTATCAGACTGGTCCATGCCGATACCTATTGGATCGTTGGTTTTATAGATTTAAAAAAAAAAAACTTTGGATCGGTTGGATTGGTCCGATCCAGTCGCTGGACTGGTCGAGATTGGTATCAGTTGGACCGGTTCGATCCAAAGCCACTTGATACAATAGTTGTACCGTGGCTTGAGATCAAACCAGTTCTAACTGATCCCAACACGGACTGGCTGACCCAAATCGAATCGGTCCGATCCTTGAAACCATGATATAGACCCAACCAACGTAGTAGTGCAAGTCGACTTGATCGTATCTCCTTGAGTCGTTGTAAGAGAATATTATTTTGTATAAGAGTAACAAAGGAATAAAGGTTAAGAAAAGTAGATAGGTATCCGAGCAAAGAAGGCTTCACGCAGTCAAAAGTAATATAAAAAAAAGTCAGGAAAGAAGCTTGGGTGTTGTAAAGGGAAACCCACTTTCTGCAATCAGTTAGCAGTTTCTACATTTAAGTCACATCTCCATTTCTCTTCCAGCTTTTGAAAGTAAAATTTAGATACCTAAAATCAGGCATCTTCCTTAAATAAATCTTACTTTTGGAACCATTATGTTCCAATAGGGTGACTCTGCACCGCTAAAGTGCAATATCAACAAGGCAAATGAAATGAAATGTACAAGATTATATTTTGATAAATGGTACGAAACTAAAGGTTAATTTTACTGGTCACTTGTTTTGTATCCCATTTATCAAAATGCATTGTGGCCAAGTCACTTACCTATCAACAATCACGAGTCTATTATGTGTTTTGTTAAGTTTAACTGTGAAATAATCCAATACTTTTCTCAATACAGTTGACCCTCTAATAAGTTATATAAGTGGACCGAAGATGTTCGTGTGTGTTCCTATGTGTCTCTAGGTTGGGTAGCTAGATCTGACTCAAAATTAAACTGTTATAATACAACATTTTTTAAGATGTTTGTTTGAACCGAGTATGGGAGAGCGGGTCGAGAAGGTGTGGAAGGTTGGATGCGGTATGACTCGACGACGGAAGATGCTCAAGTCCAGACTGATGCCACCTCAAGAGTTCCCTTTCACAAGTCTTCTCAACTCACCATGTTTCTCTCTACCTTGATAGAGATCTCTGCAGATATTTTCTAAGTATCAATGTCCTCACAATAGGTTCTCTCTCTAGTCGTTTCTCTAGCCTTTTTCCTTAATTTCTTCTTCTCTCTATTGCTTAAGCCTCCTAGGCTTTATATAGGCCAAGGAAAATATCTAGGATGGTGACAATTCATCTCTTATTTGTAATTGATATTTGTATCAACTCCCTCCCTCTCTCTCATCAATATTGCAATGATCAAGTCATTAATAGTGCAATGGTCAATTTAATGAGCAAGTCGTTAATAATAAACACAAGAAATAGCACCTTGTCGTCGCTTGACATCATCAAACCTTACGTTGGTGTGCCGTGATTCGGCCCGACCATCACTGACACTCAAGCCCGTGGCCTCCATGCCTTAAGGACTGCCAAAAACCCTCTTGACAGGCTCTCGGCCGAGACAGAGATCTCCTCTCCAGTGGACACTTGTAAATCTTATACATACAAGTAATTAATCACTTAATCGATTATACATAAGATGGTTACGTCGTGCCGAGCACGACTCAATTTGGTTATCTCATGCTATGTTGAGAATCCAGATGCCATGCCAGGAATCTAGACATGTGAAAATCGTGTGTTCCAGGACCTCCGTTAGCATCGGGGTAGGAAAAAATGGGTCTTGACGGATAGGGATACTCCTTGGAAAAAAATACAGTCGGGCTCCAGCCAGGTTAAATTCCTCCGGACCCTGGGTCTCCTAGGTGCCCACCCCTGCTACGGTGGTGCTGGGGTGTTTGCTGAGGTTGGTCTCGACTTTACGGAGCATCGGCTGGATGTACTCTTTCTCCTTGTTTTTAAATATCCTAGGCAAAATGTATGTCCTAGTTTTGCTCACGACATTTGCTGGCGAGTCCAAGACATCAAATGTGCTTATCGAAGTCTCAACTTGTTCGTTGTAGATGCCTGACGAACTTAATTTCACCAAATTCACAAAAGTTGTTAGTATCACAAATCTCGATTTTAAGTCAACCGTGGTTTTGGGTCGATAATATGACATGAACCCACTGCATCATCATTTCATGCTGGCATGGTGCTCTTACCAAAAAAATGATCATCAACAAGTTATATTATAAGTATAATGACCTCTAATACTTAATATGGAGACCTCCATTCACCTTTTTTAAATAACATTTTCCTCCTTGCAGCTTTTGTTTTTTGGGTAATGAAACTTAAATATATAAAAGCCAAGTAAAAATAGATACACGACAAGGGGGTGGTCATCCCAACAAAATGATTAGTCTGAGAATTGCTAAGGAATTTCGGAGGTTGCACCACCCAACAACAAGAGAAAAAAAAAAATCTAAAGCATAGTTGCTAGCAAAAAGCATTAGCTCCTCTGAAATTACAGGATAAACTTGTAGAAGTTCTTGAATTTCTGTTATCCTTAACCTCAGGAGAGAGACGATGTGATTGTATTTTTATATTTCTCATTGTTTACAAATTACAAAGGAAGTACATGTCAACTAAAGTTGGTTATAATTTAAAATTCAAACTTGTGCACGTAGGCACATGTGATGGATAAGAGTCCATTTGACTATGGACTCTTATCCGTAACACTCCCCTCAAGTGTAGCAGGTTTGGTTGAATTGCAAGCTTGGACCGTAACAAAGCAAGCCGAGGTCCAGACAATGGTTATGTGAGAAAATTTTCCGTTTGATCCTTTGATGAGATAAACCGAACACCAAGATTCTTTCTCGCAACTTTATCACGAACAAAGTGATAATCAATCTCAACATGCTTGGTCCGAGCATGAAAGATTAGATTGGCAGTGAGATAAGTCGCTCCAATGTTATCACACCAAAAGATAGGAGATGTCAGTAGATAGAAACCAAGTTCAATGAACAGTGTTTGAAGCCATGAAATCTCTGTCGTTGCATTGGCAAGGCCACGATACTCAGACTCGGTACTGGATCGAGATACCATATGTTGAGAGAAAAAGACTGGATGTTGATTTGTGAGCTTCAATTCCAAGAAAGTAGGAGAGTGATCCAAGGTCTCTAAGTGCAAATTCTCATCCAAATGACTGGAGAAGATAAGAAATAAATTCGGGATTATTTCCTGTTACGAGAATATCATCCACATACACCAAAATATACACAGTGATTCCTTGATGTTGGAGAATAAAAAAGGGAAGAATCAGCTTTAGATCCTCTGAATCCCAAATTAACAAGAAACGTGTTGAGTCGCTGGAACCATGCCCGTGGAGCTTGTTTAAGCCCATAAAGAGCTTTCCTTAACTTGCAGACATCGTTAGGATAGCTGTGATTAACGAAACCTAGAGGCTGGCACATGAAAACATCTTCTTCCAAAGAACCATGTAAGAATACGTTTGAGACATCGAGTTGCCGAATATCCCATTTTTGAGTCGTTGCAATGGAGAGAAAAGTACGAATGGTAACAGGTTTGACCATCGGACTAAATGTCCCTCCATAGTCTATTCCAGGTTCTTGGTGAAACCCTTTTGCAACGAGACATGCCTTGTAGCGATCAATCTTCCCATCTGATTTTCTCTTAATTTTGAACACCCATTTACAACCCACTATATTCATGTGAGAAGAACGAGCGACGAGTGTCCAAGTGCCATTGGATAATAGAGCATTGTATTCTAAATCCATGACTTTCCTCCACTTAGAATTCTTAACAGCTTGAGTGAAGCATGTTGGTTCAGAGTCATTAGAGAAGGTGTAAATTAAAGCAGTGGGAAGAAGATACCGAATTGCAGAGAACGTCTTCGGCTTACGTGTACCATCTTTAGTACGAGTGACCATAGGATGAGAGAAATCAGGAACTTGATTTGAATTTTTTGTTGAAGAGGGGTTAAGATCAACAACCAAATTAATCCCTGGAGAAGTACACGATTGAGGGATATTAGGAACATGGTCTGCGTTTCCTAAATTGGAGTGCGTGTAGATATTTTGTCCACGTGGCATACATAGTGCATTCTCGTTTGAGGGATCAGTTGAGATAGTTGTAGTTAATGAATTTGACGAAGCAAGTATCCCCAATGAGTTGTAATCCTGCCCATGTGATGAGGATGAGATATTTGAATGAGATGCTGCAACAATAGATTTTTTAGATAAGATAGAATCCTTATGTTTAGGAGTTCTATTTCTTCTAACGTAGGTCCTTATTGGAGATAAAGGAGAATCTTGTTGCATAAAATGTGGAAGTGGGCCCTTTGATCGATTGACTGTTGAGAGTTGTTGCAGAATATCTGGAGAGGGGTCACTTGGACGTGTGGTGCCTTCTTCCTCAGAAATAGGAGATAGAGTTGGCCAATTTGAATTTAAATTTTGAATTGGAGATAAACCTTGTTGCAGAATATCTGAAGAGGATCCCTTTGGACATGTGGTAGCTTCTTCCTCAAGGATAGGAGATAGTGATGGCCCACTTGAATTTAAATTTGGATGAGATGTAGAAGACTCCAACGAACTGGGAAGTGAGAGACCAACACGACCCAGAGATGATGTGGCAGATGCCCATGTGTGCATTATATCAGAAGGAAAAATTAATGAAGTGCTTGAACGGTTATCTTTGACTATTGTAGAGAGAGATATAGGGAAAATCCTGCTCATTGAAGATGACATTGCAAGAAATAATGACCCGTTTGGACGAAGGATCCAAGCCCCTGTAGCCCCGATGACTGTTACTGTAGCCAATAAAGACACATTGAGTAGACTGAAATTGAAATTTATGTGAATTATATGGCCGTAGATACGGAAAACAAGCACAACCAAAAACCTTCGGGAATTTATAGTCCTCTTTATGTCCAAATAATTTCTCAAAAGGAGTCATATGGCCAATAGTGGGAGAGGGAAGCCGATTAATCAGATATTTGACACAACTGGTGCAGGACCCCAAACATCTGAGTACAGTAAGTCCAGTGGACCAGATGATTTAGAAAGGGATGAAGAAAAATGAAACTTATGACCTTTGCCTAATTGACATGCTAAGCAAAAACTAGACAAAGTCTTATTCTTGACATTTGACAATTTATTTGAAGATAAAACATAATCCACTATGCGGGACGCAGGATGGCCGAGCCGTTGATGCCAGATATCTGATGAGACCCTTTCTCCAATAAGTGCAGACTTCAAGTTATCTTTGATGGGTTGTGAGAAGGGAGTCGGTACATGCCGTCTTTAACATGTCCTTGAAGAAGAACTTTCCCCGATCTGCGATCCTTTATCAAGCAAGAAGATTTATTAAATTCAATTGTGCCATCATTATCGGTTGTGAACTGTCTAACCGATAGTAGATTTTTGTTAATACCAGGCACATGAAGAATGTCATTCATAAAAAATATACTAGATGAGCTTGATAAGAGTGAAGATCCAATATGACATATTTTCAAACCTGATCCATTTCCAACGTGTACTTGATCCGGACCACTGTATTCAGATCGAATTGACAGATTGTTGAGATCAGAAGTAATATGGTTTGTGGCACCTGAATCAGGATACCAGGAATAATCGTTGGATGTATTTTCTATCATGGCATTTAGTGCAGTTGGTGGTTCTTCCGGTTGAGCATGATCATAGCTACTATAGCAGTTTGTCGCAGAATGACCAGGACGGTTGCAAATCTGGCACACAACTCGTGATATTGTTGAGAAGAGTTGTTGTTGGCCATTGTGATGTGGTTGACGATCATTGCCTTGATAGGTGGAACATCCATGACCACGTCCTCTTCCTCTTTGATTAAGGTTTGGTTGGGAGCGGGATGTCCGTCCACCTCCTCGAAAAGTGTGATGTCCAATTACTGCAACGTGTGCAGTGATTCCACTTTGATCAAGAGATATGAAATGTTGTTGAGTAAGTCTGATTTCCTGATTAAATAACAGATCAGAACAAGTAGTTATTGAGGTAACAAACAACTCACATTCTGTACCCAAACCAGCAAGAACATAGAGGATTAGATCCTCATCAGGTACAGGTTGAGTTGCTGCAGAGAGGCTATATGCTATTCCTTTAGCTTTCTGCAGATAGTCTGACATACTCATCGATCCTTTCCGGAGTGTTTGTAGCTGCAACCTCAGTTGCATAATACGAGCTCTTGAGTGAGATGATAACATATTCTCAAGAGTAACCCATCCGTCTTTGGCATTTGTTAGGCCAACAACATGAGCAAGGACAAAATCGCTCAAAGAGGATATAATCCAACTAAGTGAAAGTTGGTCCTTCTTTTGCCAGGCTATGTAAGCAGGATTTAAAGTCTCTGTTTGATTTTCCTTAACCAATTTTTTGGGAGGACAGACTTCTTCTCCGGTTAGTATGTCAATAAGATCATACAATCGAAGAATAGGAAGAAATTGAGACTTCCATAATAGGTAATTAGTCCTATATAATTTTAAGGAGATGAAGTGGATATTACCAATAGATGGAGTGGTATTTCCACATATCATTTCATTGTTTGTAACATTTGTCGATGACGAAGATTCCATGACGTTTTGACGTGAGTCTTTGAGCTCTGATACCATGTAGAAGTTCTTGAATTTCTGTTCTCCTTAACTTCAGGAGAGAGACGACTGTGATTGTATTTTTATATTTCTCATTGGTTACAAATTACAAAACTTGTTACAAATTACAAAGGAAGTATATGTCAACTAAAGTTGGTTAGAATTTAAAATTAAAACTTGTGCACGTACGCACATGTGATGGATAAAAGTCCATTTGACTATGGACTCTTATCCATAACGAAACTAACAAATTCGAACTGGGGCCTAAGTCTGTGGATATCACCAATGATGGGTTTAATTTTCCAAGGAATTTCAGCATCTTGGTTGTACAACAAACAAACCAACCTAGAGCAATCACTTTCCACCTCAAGGTGATTGAAGCCCTGGTAGAAGGCAAGCGTAAGATCTTCTTTTAGTGCAAATGCTTCGGCGGATAGGGAATCAGTATGTCCCAGGGAAAGACTAGTAATACACAGGAAATGTCCTTTAGAATTTTGGCAAATGGCCCCAATTGCCGCAACATCAGGGTTCCCATAAGCAGCACCATCCATGTTCAGCTTGACGAAGTTATATTTGTGAAGACCCAATCAGAATTACAAGGCCGATTAGTCTGGCTGAAGAGGCTGAAGACCAACACAAGTCAGAACCGAAATCACAGGGAGAAGATCAGGAGTCAACTTCTATACTTGGAAAAACAGAGACTTCTATACTTCGCAAAACAGAGCAAATCAGATCTAACAGATCTCGTTTGAAAGAGTCCTAGCAGAACTATTGTTGTATATTATTTGTTTTTAGAAACTTACCATACAATTATACATAAAATTATTGTGCACATATTCTCTTACCTTACATATGTATTGTGTAAAGATCTATAAGATCAATGCAATGCTTCCTCTCTCTTTACGGTTGAATAGAGAGATTTGTTTAGATTCTTTATGGTATCAGAGCTCCACACATCTGAGTGTGAATTTTCTGTATTGAAGGATCGATTGCTCCTCTTCAATAACGTTATTGACAATCGCAACTGTTGTGCTAATTATCTCCATGGTGATGGCAAAGCTTACTGAGAAGAACTATTTATCTTGGAAAGATCAGATTCTTCCACTTATTGAAAACATCAATCTACTCGACCATATCTCTTCTGAAGCAAAAGAACCACAGCACTCTGCAGTCATCGATGGCAAGGAAGTGACGAACCTAGAATATGTCAGTTGGAGGAAGGATGATGTTTTGCTGAAATGCTTTCTCTCAGGAACTCTAGCAGAAGAAGTTGATGGCCTAGTAATTGGCCTTGAAATTGCTCAGAAGAGTTGGCTATGTCTTGAAGAGAATTTTGCCAGGGCTTCTCAAGTGCGTGAATGTCAGGCCCCAAATCCGTAGCACGAATCCCAATGAGGGAATTGCATGGATCTCAAGGTGAGACCTTCGAGATCCACTACTGGACTGAGGATTGTTACCACAATATAACACAAACAAAAGTAATAATGTACTTTCATTTAAATAGATCAGAATGCAGAAGCTAACAACTACATAAAACTCAAAGTATAAATAGATCAATACTTGGGCTCAGCAGGGACTAAATAAAATAAATCCAAAACCAAACTACTACCATGTCCAAAGGATCCTCAGAATACGTCGACAAAAATCAAATTGAATAGTCTAACTCCATCTGGAGTGAAGGGCAAAAACGGAAAGCAAAGTAAGCAAACAAGTAAAGCAACACGACAATCCACGCAACAACTCCAACTAGAGCGGACCTTCCTCTTCCCATCCTACAAAATAAAACGTTGCATGGGCCTATGGTTGCTCAGTAAGAAGCAAAGGAATGTTCACCCGTCCTCTTATGGAATCAATACAAGGGTTAGTACCATAATAGGCCGATAATAACTCCAATGATAAAACATCATAAGGAAGTGCAAGATGAATAGTTTATGAGATGACATGAACACATGCGCATGACCTATAATGAATGTAATGATCAACATGCGCAAACAATGATAGAAATGCAAGATGTAATGAATTAAGATTAATGTTTCATAGTAAGCACACCTCATAAAACACTTCCAACGACAAGGCCACTTTAGGACGTATCCAAGGAATTACCGGAATCCCCTCTCCGTTCCGGGAGCTAACCCATGGCACGAAGGCTATCATACAGTATGACTAATTTTCGAGTGAACGATAGTCGAGGGGTAGTGAACCTGTATAGGCGCTCACAAGCATCTTACCCTAATTTCTGTAGGCCCTTTCACCCCACAAGATATATAGTCAACCCAGTCCAGAGGCATCACAGTTGTTTCTCCGTAGATTTCCACCTCCCAGTCTACTTACCACTTGACATCAACCTAGTATGTAATGCATTAGGTGGATATCATGTGAAGGCCTACAATAGAAACTATCCGAGTTCCCATACACTCGGATAATCTGATGGCATATGTTACTAGATTTCAACGTTATCTCAATATTGATTGCCACAAGTCTACAACAATAAGGATCAACTAAGATGGAATGATGGCAATCAACACATCGGAACACCAAGATTGACACACCATGGTCAGGTCTTACTTCCGAAAATCAACAATAGCAATGGCTGAAGCCCTATACCATCCATCCAAGTCATCCAAAAGAAATCATTAGTTACTGTGCAAACTACTGGGTTTTCGGTAGAGGCGTCGGTGGATCGAAGCCTACCGAATAGCTAAATTGGTCTAGAAAACAGTCTGTCAGTGGAGTGGTCGGTGGACTAAAACTATTTGTAAAGTCTGGTGGTTGTCGGCAGAGGCGTTGGTGGACCGAAGTCTGCTGAATAGCTGATTTTTCCTAAAAAATACTTTCTGTCGGCTGAGGCATCGGTGGATTGAGGCCTGCCGAGTTTTTCCGTGAGTTTTGAAATTCAAATCTAGGCATTTAAATACACTCAAAATAACTTGTAAACATACATAGACTTTCGAAAACACCTTTAAAACATATTAGAACACATAGAACGCATTCAAACACGGATTTAATCATTCAATCAATCAACAAATCATATATTCGATATACTCAAAAATAGGGCATTGATTTCAATCAAAAACTATGATCATCCCTACGCAACTCACCTGATTCCAATAGAGTTTCTTGGCACTCTCAGGAACACTTTTCGTCTAGCGAACACGGGCTGCCATGACCTTCTTGTTCGCTTGCTTCGACGTCGAAATCCTCCACAAGATAGTCGTCTTCTTCCTCTCTTCTTCTCTCCAGCCTCTCACAAAAGTTCAGATATAGATTCCAAGCAAATAAGAGAGAATGAAACCCTAATTCTCCTTTATAAACTCTTCCAAATGTCAAACCTAAGTTTCCAAAACAAACACACGTTCCCTGTGGGACGTTCGTTCAAAACGGCAACACTAAAGTAATTTTGTTTTGATTCATAACAATCAAAACCCCATACTAATTATGATATCAAAACGACCCCAGCTACTAAATTGCAATTCATATAAATCTAGTTAGCATTTTCAATAACACATATATATTAAATAAATGCTATAAATACCCTTAAATCTGGAAAAATTAAATCATTAAATATGGGTATTCTCTTTGTAGATTCAGGCCATTACAGTGAACTCAGATTAATTCGCCAACTTCAAACTATACGGAAAGGGAACCAAAGTGTTATAGATTACTTGAAATCAGTTAAAAAAATTTGTGATGAGATATCAGCCATGCAAAAACCTGTTTCTGATAGAGACGAGGTCTTTTGGACCGGTAATGGCTTAGGCCCCAAATTCGATAGCTTTTGTAGATGCCATTATGGCATGACCACCTCTTCCAACGTTCTCCCATCTTCAGCTTCTCTTCTTGCATCGAACAACGCACAGTCATGAATAACACATCAAAAGGTGATATATTAATCTCAAGCCTATGTAGGCCAACAACAAAGGAAGTTAAATAAGGGAAGTAGAAACTGGAATGAACAAAGGGATAAATCCTTTGACTCTAAAGGGCGTGGATTCACTCAATCCAATCAAAGAAGGATCCAAAACACCCAATCTGATACTAACAGAGTTGGTGTTCAAAGTGGCCATCAACAGGCAAAAGGCAACACATTCATCCAAAGGTCTTTTCATTCTGATCTCCCACAATGTCGGATCTGCAAAAAATATGGACATGAAGCTCTCCAATGTTGGCATCGTTTCAACCACTCCTACCAAGTCAAAGAAATACCCTAAGCATTGGCTGCTATGTCCATTACTGATCCATATGATCCAGATTGGATCCCTGATACTGGTGCTACATCTCATATGACAAACAACACAAGTACTCCTCACTCTATATCCTCTTACACTGGATCAAATAGAATTCTAATTGGTAATGGTAAGGCACTATCTGTCTCCCATACTGGTAACACTTGTCTAACAACGCCTTATGGGAATCTGAAATTGAAGAATGTGCTGGTTGTGCCTAGTATTACTAAGAATCTCTTATCAGTTATTCAGTTGACTGATGATTGTTCTTGCTTGTTTGAATTTACTTCTGATGGATTTGTGATAAAGGACCAGCAGTCGGGGAGAATCCTCGGGAAGGGATCTAGAGATGGTGGACTATATTCTTTGAGAAGAGGCTCAACCAATAAAGCATTATTTTCCTTACGACAGAGGAAAGCTACATGAATATTTGGCATCAACGTCTAGGTCATCCTCAACCCAAAGAAGTATCATTCCTAAACTCAAAGAATTTTATCTCTATTACTCATTGGAATAAAGATGGTTCTATTTGTTCTAGTTGTCAAATCGGTAAAAGTAGTAAGCTTTCCTTTGTTACTACATTTACTCAATTGAAAAAACCATTTGATAAAATTCATTGTGATCGTTGGGACCTGTTTCTTTTGTTCAAGGCTTCCGTTATTATGTCTCCTTTGTGGATGATTACGCACGATATACTTGGATGTTTCCTCTGAAACTTAAGTCTGACTTCCTTGAGTATTTTGTTAATTTTAAGAAGATGGTTGAGAATCAATTTGATGCCAAAATTATTACTATGTGATGGTGGTGGTGAGTTTGAAAGAAAAAAAAAAGAATTTCTCCAATTGCTTCTTGAAAGTGGTATTATAAGACAACTTTTATGTCCAAAAATACCAGAGCAAAATAGTGTGGTTGAATGAAAGCACAGAAATATTGTGGAACTCGGGTTGTCTATGCTTTTCCATAGCTATCTACCTAAGAAATATTGGGTCGAAGCCTTTCGCACAACTATATTTCTCAGCAATCACTTACATCCAGAAAAAAGAACATGGAGTCACCCTTTAAGCTCTTATTTGACAGGTATCCGGATTATAATTCACTTCGTGTATTTGGTTGTCGATGCTACCCATATTTGTGCGATTATGGGAAGAATAAATTCTCTCCAAAATCACCATGTATATTCATTGGGTATAGTATTCTTCATAAAGGTTATAGGTGTCTCTTTCCTGAGACAGGAAGAGTCTACACTTCTAGACATGTTATATTTGATGAACATTCTATTCCCTTCTCTAACTCTTCTGTTAATTCTAGTGGTGATGTCACATAGAGAGAAGATATGACTCTTACCACATTTTCTGAGTGGGGAAATGAAAAAGATCATAAAATCAGCACATCCTTCAGATCTGACCCAAGTTTCCCTTTACTTGGACTAGATGATGATGCACAAGAGAATATCCCAACCACGATCAACACTATTGCTACATCACAAGGACCATCATCTTCACCTGATCGTACTACTTCAAATTTGGAAAGTACACAATCCATGCCACCACCTGAATCTACCTGTGACTCTCATGCATCTTCGCCTTCCCCCATGGAGTTTGATATAGTGAGGCCACTACCTCAATTACCTAGCTCACCTAATGAGGGCAGACCTGTCATTTATCATGAACCCATCATGAACTCGCCAATGCAGCCATCTACCACCCAACTTTTGTCATCATCTACTGAATTGTCACATGCACAACAGACCAAATCTCACAGCATCTTAAAGGATCCTAGTCGATATTTGGGAGTTAATATCCATTGTATGAAGACTAGGGAAAATCTTGCGCTGGTCTTCTTCATTCTCTATCATCATCCTCAATTCCACTAGAGCCCACAACAATCAAGGATGCACTCCATCACCCCAGCTGGTTCTTGAGTATGCAAGAAGAAATAAAAGCATTACATGATAACTCCACTTGGGAGTTGGTACCAAGACAACCTGAGATGAATGTTGTAGGTTGTCATTGGGTTTTGAAAACCAAACTAAGATCTGATGGAAGTTTAGAGCGACTAAAGGCGCCACTAGTTTCCAAAGGTTTTGATCAAGTCTTTGGTATTGACTTTGATGAGACTTCTAGTCCAGTGGTAAAACCACAGACTATACGTCTCATTCTTACCATTGCTCTCACTAAACAATGGTCTATAAAGCAGTTGGATGTGAAGAATGTGTTCCTTCATGGATTTTTCAAAGAGCCAGTATTTATGGAGCAACCACCTGTCCTAGTTGATCACACCGAGATACATCATGTATGCAAGCTTTGTCGTGCTCTATATGGTCTCAAACAAGCCCCAAGGGCTTGGTTTGATCACTTCAGTCAATATCTCCTTCAATTTGTCTTTCTTTGTAGCACACATGACCCCTCCTTATTCATACTACATAGCTCTCAAGAGGTGATTATCCTGCTTCTTTATGTGGACGATATTATCCTTCTGGCAGTAATTCCTCATTTTTAGACTCCTTTATCAAATGCATTGGAAAAGATTTTGCAATGAAGGATCTTGGAAGCATACACTTCTTCTTAGGAATTGAAGTTCAGCACACACCTATGGGTTTACATCTATCTCAAGGAAAATATGCTCGTCATATTCTCACTCGAGCCAACATGGGAGGTTGCAAAGCTATCTCAGCTCCCCTTACTACTAAGCTTGACCGAGATCAACAATCTCCTTCATTTTCTGATCTCAAGATTTATCAGAGATTGGTAGGAGAACTGCAATATCTCACCATCACCCGACCAGATCTTTCTTATGCAGTAAACCTCATCATCCAATACATGCATGCCCCTATTGTTATTCATATGCAACTCGTGAAGCGTATTCTACACTATGTCAGTGGCACCGTGGACCAAGGACTACATATTTATCATCATAATGTCTTTGACATGTATGCTTTCTCTGATGCGGATTGGGCAGGTTGTCCAATCACTCGACGCTTAACTACAGGATTTTGTGTCTTCTTTGGTTCTACACTAATATCGTGGTCTGCCAAAAAGCAGCCCACAGTTGCACGATCCAGTGCCGAGGCTGAATACCGTGCAATGGCAGTAGCTACAGTTGAACTCCCATGGCTCTCCTTCTTACTTCAGGATATAGGGATTCCTCTTCATCAGCCATCCACTCTTTTATGAAAATGTGAGTGACCTATACATGACCATTAATCCCATGTTTCATGCCCGAACAAAACACATTGAATTGGACTATCATTTCATTCATGAGAAAGTAGCACTCGATTCTCTTGTTACTCGCTTTGTTCACTCTCAAGACCAACAAGTCAGAACCAAAATCACAGGGAGAAAATTAGGAGTCAACTTCTATACTTGGCAAAACAGGGACTTCTATACATGGCAAAACAGAGCAAATCGGATCTCACAGATCTCATTTGAAAGAGTCCTGGCAGAACTATTATTGTATATTATTTGTTTTTAGAAACTTACCATACAACTATACAAAAAATTATTGTGTAAATATTCTCTTACCTTACATATGTACTGTGTAAAGATCTATAAGATCAATGCAATGCTTCCTCTCTCTTTACGGTTGAATAGAGAGATTTGTTTAGATTCTTT
>JAUPMG010303366.1:0-16687 GCA_031762675.1 Pachysandra terminalis | reverse complement strand
GTTTTATTTTGAAAAAAGGTTAAATTAGGTTGATAAATACGGCTGTATCTTTGTACATGAAATACAGTTTATATGTATATATACAAATTGTATATGTATATATAGACGCACTAAAACTAATGCTGAAAACTTATTTTTACGAAAAACGTATGAATCTTATAATTTACCATTTAAATCTATAATTTGATTCTAAGGTTGTGTTTGGCCCGACTTATGCTTTTGGATAAGCACTCATTGGATAAGTGGCTCAATGAAAGCACTTATCCACATCAACAATAAACTACTTACTTGAAGAAAATAGTGTTTGGTGAAAACATTTATTTAAGTGTTTATGCAGGTTTAGGGTAAAATAGGTACTATAAAATATTATTGAAATTCAAAAATAACATTAAGTGCTTATAAAAGTCTGAATAAAATAGGTATTATGAAAATATTACTAAAATTTAGAAATTGCTTCCCACATAAGTGATAAGTGAAATTACTCTCAACAACTTCTTTTTATTGGTAGCCTTTATCTATTGCTTATGAGTAAGCACTTACCCATCATGTGTTACCAAACCCACTTTTAATTTTAAAAAGTGCTTTAATAAGCTATAAGTTGAAATAAGCACTTATATAAGTCGGGTCAAACACAGCCTAAGTGACCCTCATTGATTTTTGATTTGTTGTAAGATTTGACAATCTTGCTCAAATTGATATTTTCATGGTTTGACTGTAAAGGAAAATTGGATGAAGATCTTTTGTGAACCTTGGTTGTGTCAACTTCACATGAGGTTGACACTTGTGCCAAACGGGCCCACAAAAAAGGATAGCTGTCATCGATTAAGGGAGTGTGGATCCTCTGTGATGAACATGCATATGTGATGAGAGACAACACCGTGGGGTAGAATGATAATTTTTCCTCTACCTAACATGTTTTATGGGACAAAATTACCATTTTGCCTCTCGGAGCTGTCTCTTATCACACGCCCATCACAGGCATGTTCATCACGGAGGATTTACATCCCAATTAAGGTAGAAGCCGGTTAAGATATAAGCCAATTTCAAATCCATTTGGTCTCTTTTTAGAGTTTTAGAAATGTAAGTTAATTCGTGTGAGGTTCACACAACCCAAAATCACAAAATATTCGCATCCAAGAAAATTATAATGCGGGAGCGGATCAGCTGTGGAGTGATTTGTTGTGGTGTAGACACAGCCCCACAACTGAAATTACCATGTTACCTCTCATGGTGGGGCCCACAAGAGCAACATGGTAATTTCAACTGTGGGGCTGTGTCTACCCCACAGCAACCCCAATGCAAATCCATTCCCAATGCGTATACTCACCTCCTAACGTCGATTAGAAACAGTTCATATTTTTTTTTTTTGGGTACATCACCATCCATGTAGCTTGTGAGGTTGAAGATGGTCAAAGCAAACTTATGAGACGGACTATTCAAAGACCCAATATCCGTATAGAGAATGATTCTAGTCATATTTTCGTATAAATCACTCGCTCGTTGGTCTTGAAGATTTAACCTGCTTAGTCCGTTCTTATTATCAATGACTTGTGTTTTGGTCTTTGATAGTTCAGCCCTCATTGATCAATTCGTCACCAGCACTCCTATCTAGGGCAGCCAACGAGCCGAATTTGAGCTCAATATTTAGGTTGGTGAGTCAAGTTCGAGCTCAAAAAGAGGCTCATTATTTTAACGAGTTTGAACCGAACTTAAGTAGGCTCAACTCAATTAAAGCTCGGCTCAAGTTTATATAAGATATAAAAACTTATGTGTCATAGGTATCATATATATATATATATATAATATTAATCATTAAATACAATGTTAGTTATGTGTTAGTTTAAAAAAAAAGTTAGTGGGGTATTTAATGAGTCAACTAATTAATTAATTGTAAAGCTAGGATTTATTAAATAGTTATTTAATATTTAAAAAACTAGAATTAATTAACTCTTGGCCTTTCACGAGCTAAGTCACACAATCCGCCACTTTAAGGTGACGATCTGGCGCTCAGAACGCGAATCTGCGTTCTGAGCGCGAGAACGTCACCAATCCGCGGATTTGAAAAGTCAATCCGCGGATTGGGGTAAATACATAAAAACGTGGTACTTATGATTTTTTTTAAACTTTAAAAGGGGATAATTTAGGATATTTTTAAAACATTTAGGAGTTAAAGTTTGAAAAAATAGGGGTAAATGATAGAACAGTAATTTAGGATATAATGAAAACATTTAGGGGTTAAAGTTTGAAAAAAGAATCAACATTTTTGTTATTTTAAAAAATTTTTAGAAAAATTCAAAAACAAGTGGGTTTTATTTTGAAAAAAGGTTAAATTAGGTTGATAAATATGGCTGTATCTTTCTACATGAAGTACAATTTATATGTATATATACAAATTGTATATGTATATATAGTCACTCTGTAGGCGTTTTGGACCACAAGTTGTTTTCAAGTTTGGCGCTCTCGCTCCCGCTTTCGCCCTCGCACCTGCTCGGTGTTCTGGTGACTTAGTTCATGAGCCGAACTTTCACTAGCTGAGCCGATCTTTTGCGAGCCGAACCTGAGCCTTAAAAAAATTAGCAAGCCTGAGCCCGAAAATTTTTACCGGCTCGCTAATTTTTACCGAGCCTTGTTCAGATTTTACGAGCTTGAGCCTGAGCAAGACAAAGTTTAGTTCAGCTCGGCTCATTTACAGTCCTACTCCCATCAGCGAAAGACAAAGTTTAGTTCAGCTCGGCTCATTTACAGCCCTACTCCCATCAGCGAAAGGGATATGTCTATTTACTCTCGTTATACTCAATTGCAGATTATTGTTAGATTGTGAAGACCTGGAAATGGGTCAGATTTGGGTTGACCCATTTAAAAAACGGGTTGAGAAATACAAACTCGATTTATAGCCGCCGCAACCCAATATAACCCGCCTGACCTTTGTACTTCCCAACTAATATAATAAGGATATATAATATATGCATAAATAGAAAGCTAAACTGATTAATTAGATGGGTTACATGGCAACCAGGCCGTTTATTTGCGGATTGTAATTTTAAACGGGTTGACCCGCTACCAATGCATTTATAAAAAACCTCAATCCAAACCCGTTAAAATACGGACGGGTCTAGGCGGGTTGATGGTCCCTCCCAAATTAATGCCAGATTAGTCTTTATTCATGCTATCTAGCTTATCTTTTAACCGCGTCTAGAAAGTCTTGCCACGTTGGTAAACAAAGAAATAAATAACTTTAGTTGGAATTAGAAGAGTCTTCCTATACATACTTTTCAAAGAAATAACTTTAGTTGGAATTAGAAGAGTCTTCCTATACATACTTTTCAAAGAAATAACTTTAGTTGGAATTAGAAGTCTTCCTATACATACTTTTCAAAGGTATCGTATCGTTTGGATCTTGATGTGTGGAATATCTGCTGGTCATGGATGTTGGTCATATGTCTATAATGGTCTTGTGACTCTAACGAGGGCTACTTAACAGATTCTTTCTACGACGAACATTAGTGAAATATGAGATCCTTTTCAAAAGCTATATTAAATCAGAAACCAACTATTATCTATTGTACTAGATATCAAACCAAAGAGAGAGAGAGTACTAGACAATCTCAAGAGCTTCAACATACGCAAAAGGAGCCCAGAGAGTACTAGACAATCTCAAGAGCTTCAACATACGCAAAAGGAGCCCAAACCTTCCTTGTGATTAGTCCTTGGAATGGTGAACGCTACCACATATCTGTTATTCCTTATTGTTTATTATCTGGTGGGTCAGTTGAGCTTCTTCTTGGGCGAGTCTGCTGCAGTTGTCGGGAGTGGTAGTGATGAAGTTGATCAATCGAAGACCATGGTACGCGTAGGAGTGATTCTGGATTTGAATTCCACGGTCGGAGAAACGGCAGAGAGCTGTATTTCCATGGCGGTTTCAGATTTCTATGCTGCCCATCCTCGTTATCGAACAAGACTGGATATTCACACCAGAGATTCAAAGGGAAATATCATCGGAGCCGCATCTGCAGGTCTTTCTTTTCACCATTATTTAATTTTCTTCTTCTTCTTTTTGTTATAATTACTAGTAAGGCATGTTTATCAGCCAATTGGAGAAGTTAGAGCTATTCATTGGTTTACACCTTATATTCTTAAAATTTTATAACTAAAATAAAAAAGGAAACAAGTTAGAATGGAAATTAGTAGGTTTATTGCCAAGCCAATATTAGTAAGAAAGAAGGAAAAAAAACTCAATTGAAAGTCAAAATCCATAATTAGAATTACATCGATTGTGATTTGTGCTAATTGTATAGTCATTATCTACATTTTGGTTTGTATACAGCTCATTTTTTCTACGTTTTAAAAATCGGAAAACTAGATTCCCAGGAACTCTGACCAACCCCAGTAACTCGACGATTCAAATCGAGTCAACTTAGGAGTCAACCAAAATAATATTTTTAATTAATAAATATCACAAAATAGATAAAATTTCATATATATATATATATATATATATATATAATATAGAATTACCTACAATTGTGATCTTCCAGATAGGGCTGTCAACGAGCCCAACTAGCTGGCTCGAGCTCGGGCTTGACTCGCATGAGCCGAGCTTGAGCTCAAATTTTAGGCTCGCAAGCCAAGCTTAGGTAGGCTCGGTTCAGCTAAAGCTCAGCTTGGTCTTATGTACGATATATAAATTTATGTATCATAGGTATTATATATATATATATATATATATATATATATGTGTGTGTGTGTGTGTATGTATATATTAATTATTAAATAAAAAATAATGACGTTTTAAGTCGAATATTTAATTATTTGCTAAGCTAAAACTTAGCAAATAGTTAAGAATTAAGACTTAAAAAACCCTAGTTAATTTTCGAACTTATATAAGTATCTTTTTCTGTTCTTCCATTGATTTGGTGTAGGAGATTTAGAGTCATTAAGAGAAGAACCCAGAAATTTATTTTTCTGTTCTTCCCGTTGATGAAGATTTGGTGTTGGAGATTTAGAGGCGTTAAGAGAAGAACCCATAATTGTGTTATGTTCTTCCCGTTGATAAAGGTTTAGTGTTGAGATTGAGGAATGAAGAGAAGAACTCAAAAAAAAATTATGTTCTTCTCATTGATGAAGATTTGGTGTTGGAGATTTAGAGGAGTTAAGAGAAGAACCCATAAAAAAAAATTTATGTTCTTCCCGTTGATGATGATTTGGTGTTGAGATCGAGGAATGAAGAGAAGAACCCAAAAAAAAAATTATGTTCTTCCGATTAATGAAGATTTAGTGTTGGAGATTTAGAACAATTAAGTTTTTTTTTCCAGTCTTTCACGAGCCAAGCTTTCACGAGCCGAGCCTGAGCCTTGAAAAAATAGCGAGCTTGAGCCGAGCCTAAGCCTGAAAAATTATGTCGAGCCTTGGCTCGGCCCGTTTACAGTCCTACTTTCAGAGTTCACAAACAGAAATTTATACTTTGTACCATATACTCATGAATTACTTCATAAGTCCTATTTATACTGGAAATCAATGTGGCATATAGGTTGCCTGTATAGCCAGAGCATTTGGCCTCGTACATGCCCACTTATGGGTAAAAGGGCCAAGTTAGTTATAGCCCATATACGGCCCAAACTACTAGGCCTATTACAGGAATAAGAAAAGCTTTGGTTTAGATCATGGATAACACCAAGTAACTGTAAGAGTTCCTCAAAATGCGACACGTGGCCGATTTGAACTACCACATTTCTGTAACTAAGCAAGTCACACTTAGAATGGGAGAAGTGGGAAACCCTACAACTGAAATAAGTTAGATCAATTACTGCTCGGTTTTAGAAGCTATAAATAGGAGGAGAAGATATCATTGAGCCTCCCGAACAAATCTTAACAAATATCCCATATACTCACTACAGTCTAAACCCCCATAGGTTTTCTGTGTTTATCTGCTACTTTGAGATCAATTCTGCAATCTCTCAGCCTCACCGAGCAACTCCTCCGCACGTAGGACCCTCGGTCGATAGTCGTTGAGTAGACTTAGAAGTAGCTCATTGAGCACCCTCGGCAGCCATTTCGGACTAGACCCGTGCACCGACAGCAACATCATATACCATGGCTAGATGAATTAGGTCCCCAAGTTTTATATTTTGTTTTTGTTTGTTTACGTTTCACATGGTTAGTCGATGACTAGCAATTATTGTAATTCTAGTACTTCAAGTTCGATTATTGAATTTTGAAGTTTGAACTCGTTTAGGATACAAACCCAATCTTTAACAATCGCCTGAACTAACCTATTTACTGAGAGCTTCATTATACAGGTGAGCGATTACACCCTGACTTCTACTCAAGAATTCAGTCGAGTAGTGTCTTCGGTGCTAGGGGTCAAAACCTCTCACTCATTTGAACCACATAGTTTCTAGCACGCTTGCATCCATTATCACATAACCAATTGCAACAAAAAAGGAAAAGGAGGGGAGATACTAAACAATCGATTTCCAATCAACAATCTTTTTGGCACACCCGGTGGGATCCGCTGGAAATTTCAAGATGGCATCAAGAACATGACTCCAGGGTTGACTGTCCAAGGAGGACGGTGAAGCAAGCAACATCCCTGCATCACCGGCCATGGAGGAAGGATAGGAAAGCCACGTTGGCCCTACTAACATTGGCAATATGAATTCGAAGGTAGGATCATCATTTAACCTTGCATCAATAGATAATAGTGTGCTTGTAGCTATACAAATCTTAAACCATATTTTGGGCATCCAACTACAGATGGTTAATCAAAACTAGTAACGTAGTATTGACTACAATCAAATTGATTCGAATTTCAATGATGGGATTAACAGACTATCTTATGAGATAAGATTTGCTCCAAGAAGGGAGCCCAATATAGATGAAACTAAGCTAGTCCCAGCCAGAAGAAACAGGATAGGAGGAAACTACCATAACCACCATGGCTTAGAATTCCCCAGAAATAACCTCCCTAGGGTGGTTAGACAAGTCAATGATTGAAATGAGCCACCAGTACTCGAGGGGCAACAATTGTTTATAGTGGCCGAGCATGGGGGACTTTATGGTGAACCCTAGGCCAACCCAATGGCGAGGGGAATAGACTGACATCAATTACAACACTTGGCCCAAGATGTTGTGGTAGGATTGCTACCTAAAAGGCTGACCTGACTGGCGTATCGTAAACCATAACTAGAATGGGTCGACCAACGATATGAATTCTGAGGGGATATAGAATCCTTGAGTTCTCATTCTCTTCTCCGAAGAAGATGACAAATAGACCATAAAATACATTGTTCGTTTTACAGTCCAATGCGGTATCCTCAAACGATTATCATAGGCTACGGTTGTTTGAGAACTCTTTGAGTGGCTAGGCTTTTACGTAGTACATAACTCTTCCCCGCCATTTGATGTAGCATTGGGCCGAAATGGAGGAAAGGTTTCATACATAGTTCTATTGAACAGAGCTAGAGGTGTCTATGGCTGATTTATCCATGTTACGTTAGTTATCGGACCAATTGGCATATAAGTACATTACAAGGTTCAAAAGGATAAGGAACCGGTGTAAAATCGTACTTATAGAAATTGAATTTGTCAAGTTGGCCCAGAATGGACTAGATACTAAACTCAGAAAGAAATTCGAGGGGATGGACTTCGAGGACCTCTTTGAAATCTTAATTAGGTTGGCTAAGTATGAACTGCTATTCCAAGAGGAGAGCCAAAGGAAGACCGCTTCCTTTGGTACCTATCTCTAGGACCCAAACTATGAGTTGGGATTGGATGAAGTGGTTGAAAAACAACCATTTTTATGCGTGGCTTTAAGAAAGAAAATTGCAGAGGCAATTCCTCACACAAAAACTCAGAAGGGTATTCCCAATAGGGGTCGAAGGTATTCCTTCGACATGACTTTGACTGATGAGATCTTCGATCATTTGCTTAATGGGAAATTCATTAAAATCCCAGAAAGTTGGAAGATCCCATCGGCTGAAGAATTAAAAAGAGGGGACTATTGCAAATGGCATGGGTCAAGGACTCATTTGACTGCTAATTGTGTGGTCTTTCGCAATGTAATACAAGAAAACATCAACTGAAGATTGCTGTAATTCCCAGAGAAGGGAAAGGACGTGATGGAAATTGACATCAATCCATTCCCGGTAACAATACCGTTCAATTTGGTCAAACCATAGTTCCAGACTCCAAGGCATAAGATCGATCTGAGGGATTAGTTAGATCGGTTGAAGAACCGTACAAAAGACTTGGGAGGGGGTTTCCAAGAGAAACAACCGAAGGCTATTGTGGCCATGGATGGCATCTATATCCAGTCATACCACGAGACACCCATCATGAAAAGGGAAGGTTATGTGACTGATTCCATTAGGAGTTGCTTCCCTAGCCTAAACCCTACTCCAGGCATTGACAAAGGTGGCTTGATTAAGGACGAGAAGGGCAGATGAGATATCCCCAAGGCCAATGAGGCAGTCGTTCGATTGAAGGAGCCAATATAGGTGCATGATCAAACCACCATTAGTTGACAACCACAAATGGAATAGGGTGGTCAACCCCAAGTTTCACCACCCTACTTACGGGATGACCAGGACTCAAAAACGATATGGCTCATAGGACCACAGGGGAAATGGAATGAGTTGGTCGATCAAGAACAAAAACATGCAGCAATTGCTAGCATGTTAAGGGCCATAACAAACTCAAGAAGAGAATAGTGAACCAATTCAAAAATATCTACTTGTTTCCAAATGTTAGAGTATACAAGAGATAATCGATTAATCCACTCAACCCATTCGGCATTCACTTTCGGCCATGATATTAAGGAACGGCCCACCTTCCAAGATCCCCAATCGAGTGAGTTAGCATCAAACAAAAAGTTCTCACCAGAACAACGAGGAAAAGGCGGTTGAAGAGAGGCAAGAGTATCGAAGGGAGCCTAGTTCAGATGCGGTCCAAGAGCAAGGGAGTCTTCGATAGAGGAGATGTTCTCTCTTAAGAGGAAGGGAACTACAATTGAAGGTAAGGAAAGGGAATGAGAAGCTTTAGGTACCATAATTTACAAAAGGGTAAAAAACCTACAACTTCAATAAGGAAATGTGAACAGGGAGATAAGGCCTCATAAAGGAACCAGATTAAAAATCCAAAAAGTTACAGACTTTACATCCGAAGATTTGATAAGGACGCTTTTCAGGCAACGACGGTTACACCTCATATCAAGGAAGCTGATTGTCAGAAGGAACGACAAGTGAAAAGATTTGATCTGATCCAAAATCAGATTTATCGTTGAAGATTAATATATTAATGAAGGCAAATTCTCAAGATTCGGCCAAATAAAAACACGTGGCCATTTTGGTATCTCTTCCCTTGTCATTTTCAAATTTTGAAAAGAAAGGAGAAGAGAGGGGGGCAACGTTTATACGAGAAATCCATGGGACACATGGCATACCCTTTTAAGCAGAGCATGCATCCTCATACGCCCCCACTTACGGGTAAAAAGGCCAAGTTAGTTAATAGCCCATATATAGCCCAAACCAATGGGCCTATTGAAAAAATAAGAAAAGCATTGGTCCAAATCATGGATAACATCAAGTAACTACCAGAGTTCCTCAAAAGGCGACACGTGGCCTATTTGACCTACCACGTTTCTGTAACTAAGCAAGTCGTGCTTGGAATGGGAGAAGCGAAAGACCTCCGTGACCAAAATAAGTAAGATTAGTTACTGCTCGGTTTCAGAAGCTATAAATAGGAGGAGAAGATCTTATTGAGCCCCCGAACAAATCTCAACCAATACCCCATATACCCATATACTCATTACAGTCTAAACCTCCATATGTTTTTTGTGTTTATCCGCTGCTCTGAGATTAATTTTGCAATCTCTTAGCCTCACCCCCCACATGTAAGACCCTCGGTCAACAGTCGTTGAGCAGACTCAAAAGTGGCTCATTAAGCATCCTCAGTAGTCATCTTGGATAAGACACATGCACCCACAACAACATCGTGTCCCAAGGCTAGAGGGATCAGGTCTCTGAGTTTTATATATTATTTTTGTTTGTTTATGTTTCACATGGTTAGCCGATGAATGACAATTATTGTAATTCCAGTACTTCATGTTTGATTATTGAATTTTGAAGTTTGTACTTATTATGGAGACAAACCCCAATCTCTAATAATCGCCTGAACTAACCTATTTACTGAGAGCTGCATTATTCAAGTGACCGACTACACCCTGGATTCTACTCAAGAATTCTGTCGAGCAATATCTTTGTGCCTGGGGTCGAAACCTCTCTCATTTGAACCACATAGGTTTTGGCACGCCCACATCCTCGATCACATAACCAATCACGACTAGGAAGGAAGAAGAGAGGAGATCGTGACTGTTTGATTGCCGGTCAACAAGTCCACAAGCCCGATTTACTTTTAGACCAACATACTGATGTCTTACTTAAATGTTTTTTTCTTAATTGAAATACCCAAAATGAACAAATGAGAGAGACGATTGATAAGGGGTTTTCCAACAATTAGAGAGAGAGAGAGAGAGAGAGAGAGAGAGAGAGACTTACCAGTATCCAACTATTGGGAGAAATATCATAGGAAGTCGGCCGAAAAATGCATCACTGTTATCTACTTCTCCCAATCCCACACTTGCAGATTAGCAATTAGCATATAGCACAGGGTTTAAGAAAAACGTAATTTTAAGCTTTTATAAAATAGGGGTAAACTTGAAATTTTAAAAAAAAAACTTAAGGGTATATTTGTCTTTCTAACAAGTGAACTTGAACTGCCAGCCCGATTTACTTGACTGAATTATCCGATTTACTCAGGTTCAAACCCGATTCACAATCGAGTCAAACCCTTATGAATAAATTAACCAAGTTAACTAAAAAACTCATCGATTCGATTAACTTGGACCGAGTTAATGAGTTACCTCTCAATTTTTAAAATAGAGCACTTTATAGTTCGTGCATGAGAACTTAATAGAGTTTATTTTTCACAAGGCATAAGATTGTGTATTGCATGCAGAATTTACACACACATAATCACCATGGATATGATACGCCACTAGGCTAGTGGTCAGCTTCTCACATAACGACCCGCCCTAGCCCATGCATTGCAAGAAGGATGAGACATATAAATGACTTGTGCCAATGGGGACATTTAGAGAACTCTATAAGTTGTATGTCGTCTTGGGAGGACCAGGATATTATTCTCTTTTAAGAATCGAATTTTGCCTAAAAAGCCGGATGTGAGACCTTGATCAAGACACTTAAGAGTTGTGACTTGAATTGAGGAGCTTAAGTCAGGTGCATGGGTTGCGACTGGACTCAGATTTGTACGATGTTGGAGGTCGACATACTCTTGGTTGAGCCCAGAACTCCACCATAGCATGTGTTGCATACCACATGTGCTAGCAACAATGTTTCCTTGGAAAACAAGTGAATGGATCACTATTTTCTTGCTATATGAGCCCATGATGATCCTAATTAGGATCAACTCGTGTCCTTATTTACTTTTGACTATGTCATGAAGTAGAGACCTAATGATCGCTGCTCTAGCATTATTTTTTATGGCCATAGAGGATATGGTTTAAAGGAGTTTGACTAAGTAAGCAGTTGGATCGAAACTAATTGGCATGAGGCATAGGGAAGACTATCTGACATCACATAATTAAAGATATGATTCATGAAGATATGTGCTCATGATTTAAAATTATCATTGATAATGTTTCACATTTTTTACTTATATGTATGTAAATTATATGAATTATTTTAAATGAGCACGTAATCAAGAATCTTGTGGTTGAGTATGGTTTTGAGATAGAGCTCATGAGTAGTCATAAATACTCAATTTGATGTTTTCAAACGAGTCTGGGGCATAGGTAAGAGTGTAGAGAGTGTCTCCATGTTAGTTTTATGAATGCTTAATATGAAGCCACTCACCCATGTTAGTTTTATGAAAGCTTAATATGAAGCCGCTCACCGATTGTTTTGCGCTCGTCGATCGAACGCTCAACAATCTGTTTGACTAGCATCCATGATAGAGATTTTGACGAGTATAAGAGATATGCACACTAGTACTGCCCACCATGGATGAGTGAGAGATGTTGGACTTCATAGAAGGCTTGATAAACCCATCAGAGACATCCATATTGGGCCAATTTTGATCCTTCACCTTGTGCTTAGTTCAAAGTAGGGGTGGCAACGGGCCGAGCTAGGCCATAATCGGGTCAAGCCATTCTCTAAAGAAAAGAGAACTTTTGTTGGCCGAGCTCGACCCGGCTCAAGCTTTGGTTGGACCGGTTGTACCAGCCAATCTGGATCGGTGTCGGTTGGATCAGTCCAATCCAAAGCCTCATCATACAATAGTTGTATTGTGGCTTGCGATCGTACCGGTCTTGGCTGATCCTAGGATGGACAGACCGGTATGGACCGGATGGGTCTGATCCAAAGCCTCATGATACAATATCTTGAAGGAAGGATCTTCCCATGTTGAAGGTTTCTCTCTTCCATCAGCCAGTAGCCCGCCATGAGTAGAGGACAAGTAATGAACTGTTGGTGGGAGAAAAGGTCTCAAGTTCGGTATTGGTGTGAGTTAAGGGAGGTGAAGAGGTGATAACTTGGAGTGTAATAATGGGGATGGGCAAGAGCGATTTTGGTTTGGATGGCTTTGTATTCCCGCCTCCTCTCTTCGTCCGCTGTCGACAAATGAGGTTTTGATAGATTTACAGATCTGTATCTCTGCCTGTGGAGGATTTATTTCACTTTTTTCAAATCTCGTATTAATGGGTGTACAATCTGTTGTTCTCAGTACGAGATTAACGTTGGAATGGCTCGTTTTGGGTGTTGAGTCGTTTCCAACGGGCAAGTTTGACTTGGGAGAATTAGTATCTGTAGGTGGCATTGCCTCTGTTTTGTTAGTCTCCCTTGTCATTTCATCCTGTTTTATGAAAGAAATCTTACCGTTGTAGCTCTGTAGCGCCACCTGAGCTTGTTGCTTTGGTGGCGTATTTATCGGTTCTGGAGATTTCCTAGTTGGTGAAGAGGCAGCACCTTCAGTTTTTTTCTTCTTTGTCCATACCATTTTTGGTTGGGCATTTGACCCACCGTTTGATTGAGGTGCTTGATCATGAGCCAACGTCATTTGACTGTTGGGGTTATCTTCTCCGACTAGGACAGCTAATTGCCAGATTGGTTGTTGTTTGTTGTAGTTCTTGTTCTGTTGCTGCGATGGTTGTTTGTTTGGCCGTTTGCGACGAGGTTGTGCTCGAATCCACGATCCATAACCGTTAAGTCCTTCATTATCGCCATTGGATTGGTTGTTTGAATCTAACTTGGTTTGGGTTGTCATGTAAATGTTTACGGTACTTGCTGTGTTGGTGCCACTTGAAGAACCTCTGCAATTTTCTCTTTTGTGGGCAATAATACGAGCCAGGATCCTATGTGCTGGAATTTTGTGTGCTCGCTGCGTGATGTAGAGACAAACTCCGGGGGCAAAACGGTATTTTTGCTCCCGGTTGTGGCCCCACTCCCAGGGTCGTCTCTATAGCACAGACGGAATCCCAGCACATAGGATCCTGAAACAGTTGGACCGATTGTTGAACCAATAATACTGATCAAGATCGGTTGGTATCGGACCAGTCCAGATTGAAGCCAAACTGAACCGTCTAATACAGAAATAAAAAAAAAAAAAACGAAACAAAAATTACTGGACCTATTGTGACGGTCTGGTCCATAACCCTGTTTATAGAAAAGTTTGTATCGAAGTTTGGGATTGGACCTGATCCGTATCGAGCAGTCCAGACCGGGTAGGTCCGTCCTTTGAGCCATGGTAACAATAACATTTTATTGTTTTTTCTTTAACTTAAATACCCTCATGATAAATCAAATATTTATTAATATAAAGTAACTTATTTTATAATAAAATTAATATTAAAGTAACCTATTTTATTAAAAATACCTCTTAAGATGTATTGGTTGAAGAAGGGGTTTACATCATAAAGTAAGGATTTTTATGGAATATAAGATTTTACAAGGAAGGGTATAATTGAAATATTTAAAAGATGAATTTAAGAAAACTTATGAAAAGATAATTAATACATACCTCAAGAGAGGTTTCTGTAATTTACAAAAAAACAAAAAAAATTGAAGAAGAAGAAGAAGAAGAAGGTTCTTCTTCTCCGTTCTTGTAACACTAATCTTAATGAAGTCTGGACGTCCCTCATCCTGTTCGCCGTCGTGCTTCTTCCCCAAATTCCATTGCCACCTCTTTATCCAACATATCTCGGTATATATATTTTCACCAATGACGAAGACGAAGATCAAAACAGAGCAATGCAGAGAGAGAAAATTAGGGCTGAAAATTGGGAGAGGGAACTCTGAAAAAGGTTCTACAGAGGTTCAAGGGGAAAGTAGGATTAACTATCAATATCCTTCTGGACGAGGTCGAGAACGAATCACGTAAGGAGCCTCATCTCATCTTCTTTTTTCCGATGCTCTTTTGTTTCTTTTTTTGTTTTTTTTGTTTTTGTTTTTGTTATTGTGGTTTCACCTTTTGATATTTACTCTCAAAAAATGTCAGTAAATCTGTAAATCATCTATTTTGGATAAGAGACGGTGGAATACGTTGTAAGCTAATTCCATTTCTATGAGAATTCTACAATGCAGAACTTGGCATAATACAGGAAAGTTAACACGAAGGAAAAGATGCCTATAACTAACCAGTAGCTGGTTGTGACAGGTTAAGATTTTATACAAAAAAATTGTTGGAGGTAAATAAAAGTGCTGCACTATGCAGAAAGGCAAATGTTGGAACAACAGACCAACTCTCCATTCTAAGGCCATGTTTGGCATTGGTTCCTAAAAGGAGAAACAAATCAATTCATATGAAGCGCTTTGTAAAAACTGCTTCAGATGAAATGATAGTGTTTGATAAATGCTAAGAGGCAGAATGGGTATTATAAAATAACATGAAGGTAAAATAGTCTCAATAAAAATATCAGTTAAGTGACTAAACTGATTCCCCGCAAAAGCAATTTGGAGAAGCAGGGACTCGATTGCTTCAATGGAATCAGTGTTTCAGTAAAATGCTTCATTTGGAATTTTTTTTTTTTATCGGTAAAAGTATGGTAAATATAAAGAATAAAGAAAAAACTGTACAAAATGCTACAAGAAGTTTACAAACAAAGAGAAAAAGTCAAACATCCCAAAAAATCCCCCAATTTCTGATAAAGTCTTCATGCTTCATCGCGATAAACTCAACCTGTGTAGCTGCCCAGAAGAAGATTAAAGACAAAGCCCTATCCGCCACCTTCTGCACCGTCTCCTCCTTCCCTTCAAAGATCCTACTGTTCCTCTCCATCCATAGCGACCAAAGAATAGCAGCAGGACAAGCATTCCAAAGAAAGACACTTCTCCTCCTACCCACCTTCCTCCTCTTCCACCCCCAAGCCACAAGGGCATCTCCCAAGTCCTTATGCATGACCCAAAGCCTATTAAACCTGCGTAGAAAAGCATCCCATACTCCCTGAGAGAAGTCGCAATGAAGAAACAAATGCGACGAGAACTCCTCCTCCTTCGTACAAAGACATCACCTTGAAGCCAAATGCCATCCTCTGCTCTTTAAGTTGTCAAGAGTGAGGATTTTACCCTCCACAGCAGTCCACATGAAAAAGGATACCTTAGAAGGTTGACCAGCCCCCCAAATCACCTTCCACGGCCCTTCCCTCTTCACCCCTTCTCCTACTACAAGAGAGTTATACATTGACCTCACGGAGAACAACCCATCTGCTGACCGCTTCCACCACCTTCTATCCTCCCCCCCACTAATTTTATGAGAATAAAGATATCCCAACAGGCTGAAAACAGCCTCCTCCTCCCAATCAAATATATTTCTCCTGAGAGTCAAATCCCACCTCCACCCATCACCTTCCGCCACCAAATAGTCCTTCACCCAAGCATTCCGATTAGATGCTAACCCCGCCACCTCGGGAAAACTTGAACTAAGAGCTTCCTCGCCACACCAAATGTCTTCCCAAAATTTTACTCTTTCTCCATCTCCCACCTGAAACCTCACTCCTCTAGTAAAAGCCCCCAGATTCTTGCATATAGCTTTCCAAAACCCCGATCCGTGCGGGGATCTACTAGCTCTGGTCATCCACCCCCCCTCCTCCGAACCATATTTAACGCGTATAACTTCTCTTCAAAGGCTTTCCTCCTCTATCCCGAACCTCCATAACCATTTCGCCAACAAAGCAGCATTGAATCTAGTCAAACTCCTTAAACCCAACCCCCCTTCTGCCTTACCAACACAAACTTGCGACCACCGGATAAGATGATACTTATGGCTATCCTCCGCCCCTCTCCAAAGAAAATCTCGCTGTAACTTCTCCAACTTTTTTGCCACGGAAGTGGGGATTACCAACAACGACAAATAGTAAGTAGGAAGATTAGAGAGAGAACTCTTAATCAAAACCAGCCTCCCACCTTTGGATAAATACCTGGTCTTCCAAGCTGCCAGTTTCTTCTCCGATCTCTCCACCACTTTATCCCACACCCCAATCGACTTGAATGTTGCCCCCAACGGAAAACCCAGATAGCTAGAAGGAAGAGAGCCGACTTTGCATCCCAACCATCGAGCTAAGCGCGATATGTTCTCCACCACCCCAACCCCAATCAGTTCCGACTTAACCAAATTAATC
>JAUPMG010303355.1:2937-16688 GCA_031762675.1 Pachysandra terminalis | reverse complement strand
TGACACATGTCTGCAAGAACTGTGTTACTCAAGTTCCAAAGCAACCTTTTGCAGAGCAGTTTTTTAAGGTTTAAAATGATTTGGTCTCTTTCTCTGAATGTGACTGAGACGTGTTGGAGTACACGCATCCCTTAAGATATTTTTCGGGACAACTCATGAGCTGCTTAGCACTCGAGGGTCCCCCTCTAACGCATAGCCGAGTGACACTTGTCCTACTGAGAGTGGGAAACTCTCTACAAATACCAGTGCCCATCATCCATTGAAGAGGAAGGTCTGAATTAAAAACCAAATTTCGTAACCCTGAAACAACAGTGAGTAAAGACACAAAAAGAGAAAGAGAGAAGTCTTCAAACTTGTGAGCTTTTCCTGCTCTGTGACTACATTCACTCCCCTTCCTCAGTTACTACAACCCTTCACTTCTTTCTACCACTTTCTCTGTCTTCTCCTCAAGTCAAAGATTGACAAGGAAAGCTCTTGACAGAACGGTTACACGACGGTTTAGGTTGTCTTGAGACAGACTACCTACCTTACTCTCTGGTTGATGATTGTAATTGGTTCCTCTCAATACATTTTATCCCTTTATAAATCCGTCATCACCATTTTTGGCGACTTCACTGGGGATTCTGTTTTCGTTTCCTTTCATCCCATCTATACCCGTTGTTTTCATCTTATCCTTATTCCATGGATCCTTCCACTTCCCACACCGAACCTCCGGTGCAGAATATCCGGGAGCAGAATCCTCTTCAGGATCCTGTTCCTCCTCCTCAGAACCCTAAAGGGACGGCTACATCTCTTAGGGCAACTATTGCGGCCCTACAGGCTCAGTTGGATGCTTTGCCCAGCAACCCTGTTCAGATTCCCCCAGCAAACTCTCCTACAGTAACTCCTCCATGTTTTCCCATGCCTCCATCTGCACCTAAACCAATCTTGGTCATCACTTGCACGGAGGAAGCCTCGAAGGAAAAGTTTGTCCGGATCTGCATCAATGGTATGCTCCCATCCTATCATATTCACATAGAGAATCACGAGATTAAGAGCTCTACTAAGTTCTATGAACATGCCAAGAGGACGAATGCCTCTATCCCTATCCCTGAGAAAAGGATAGAGAGGAAGCGAGTCGTGATTGTCACCACAGACAGGGCGGAAGAACCTGTTCGGAAAAGGAAAGACAGGCCCAGCAACAACAACAACAATCAGGAGAGACATGTGCCTCCTCCGGAAGCAGCGTGTTCTCCTGCCCAACTAGACGTCTTGCTCCAAGAATGGATCAAAGATGGTCTTGCCTTACTGCCGTCTATTGCAAAGGAACCCTCAAAGGTTGACAAAGGGTCCCCACGATATTGCAAGTTCCACCGTCATATCCGCCACTCTACATTCGACTGCTGGGCTTTGAGGAAGCTCTATCACGCCAGACTAGCTACCGGAGATGTTGAACTACTAGATGCCAAGGTATACACTGACCCTCTGGAAGGGAGGCATGTCTACCGCTTCGAGCAATCATAGGGGGCTCCATCCGCTGATGGCTTGCAGTGTGTCCCTGGTAGAGAAATACCTGAAGCTCCCGAATTCAAAGTCGAACCAGCCCCGGAACACTTGCAAGACAGTGGCCAAACTGTTCAGGAAGAGTTGATCATATCTGACCTTGGAGAGGATCTAACCGCCAACAAGCTGGTCAGACCAAGGTGTTTTCAGGGGGAAAGTCCCTTTGAAGTTAGCACATCTCAAAGCACCGGGGTACTATAAACTAGTCCATTAGAAGAAAATGCAACTCAGGAAGTTGTAAATAGAAAATGGCCAAGGAGGTACGTTTATTCATATAAAGATGTTTATATACAAAAAAGATCTTTAATACAAAGAATACAAAGATACAACACAGATACAAGTCAAGGAGCCCCCGTCAACTGAGACTCGGTTATGCCTTCGAAGGCACCTTCAAGCAGTCCAAGCCGAGATGCGCTGGGAATAGGGAGTGAAGCCCTCATTATAGCAGCCTGTAATTCGGTGAACTTGGCTTGCTCCTCAGCTACTACTCTCCTCAGCTACTACTCGTGCTGCCATCTCCATGTCCTGCTGAATTTGCAGTCGTGCCTCTATAGCTTTTGTCATCAACTCATCCAGCTCAGCAATATTTTGCTCCACTTGTAGCATATCAGCTTTGCACTGTTCAAAGGCACCTCGGCACTTCTTCATCTCATCCTCCTGGGCTGCAGCACGATCTTCCATTGACTTGATTCTACTATATTTCTGCACTTTGGCCTTTAGTTATTCCAGCCAGTTGACCAACCATGAAAGCTCAAACTTCATGGTTTGCAGGCTCTCTACTGTCCTTCCCCAGACGGCCAGATCTTGCTTAGTGATGCTATGCAGCGTCCTTCGACTCATAATCTTCAGAAGCCTGCATAGCTCTCCGTAGCCAAATTGCTTAAACTTGGGTGCCAACCGTGCTGCCTCAGGTACCACCTATCCATAGGTAGCCCTGATCAGACCCATCCAGTATTTCCTCTCAACATCCTCTGGGTCTTCTACATGATCAGGGGACAACTCCCTTCTCTTCGCAATAGACGGGATGTTGAAACTTCCTCGTTTGCGCTTCAACCCGATAATAGGGGTGAGAGATGGGCTACCTGAGATCCCTACAGTTGCTTGGGAAGTCACTGTAGGAAGGGAAGGGTCGGCTGCAACCTCTGAGTCCTTCGGAGGGATAACCTCTGCTGCTACAATGTTCTCTGCAATGGCAGGAGGTACAACAGGTGCTACAACTGGAATAACAGGAGTAACAGGGTTCACGGAGGTAGTCGCTTTCATCTATACACTCGGGCTCTCCACCGGAATTGCCTGCTTCCTGGAAGAAACTTCTTCTTCCTCGCCGGCAGCAACAGCATCCTCCGCCTCCATATGTACAGGAGCAGCTGGCACGCCAACACTCCCAGCTCCCTCTCTAATATTCGAGGGAACATGGGAGATCATCTCCTCATCATCCTACACACGACAAGTGTTAGCCAGAAGCACGGGGAAGAACTGAAAGACAATTCAGAAAGAAATAGACTTACTGAGACTGTGTATACCACAGTCAGAGGATCCACCTGGAGAACCGCCTCCTCTCCGGATTCATCTTGATCCTCCCTCCTGGCAGGAGCACTGTCAGACGTCATGGATAGAGGAGCAGGAGGACTTCTACTCACCCCAGGGATTTCCCTCTCAAGTTCCACCCCCAGAGGAGTTTTGCCAAGATCCCTCTGAGACGGAAAGACTGGTGAAATGAAGAAAGGTACTCTGCCCTCGACTCTTTCTTCCTCCGCTGCAACTGTTGCAAGCAACTACAAGTCAGAAGAATACTCCGAGGAAATAGACACCAAGGGAGAAGAGAGAAACTTACCAGAGGAAGAACCCGCGAAGAATTGAGAAGAAAATCTAGAACCCCCCAGAGGGTGGAGGTAATATAACTTACTAAAAGGAAATCATAAATGGGATAGATTAGTCGAGTCAAAGCTTTATAAAAATAAACTTTGTTGATGGAATTGAGACCAACCTCCTCTTATTCAAGGTTCCATATACACTTTATTTTTCACAAGAATCAAGCCCATCTGTACAAGAATTAACAAGATGCCCAATACAGAGAGCGAAAAAGAATGACAGAAAAGGGGAAACATGAAAGAAAAAAAAAAAAAAAAAAAAAAAAAAAAAAAAAAAAAAAAAAAAAAAAAAAGCCAATCTCAAAGGATTTACTGATGAGAAGCTTCCAATTTAAGATTGCAATTAGAGATTTGATCAAAATTATAAAAGGTTTATACATTTTATAATGGGATGTTAAACATCAAGCTTCAATTTTCTATTTAAATAGCTCCTACCTTACATGCAAACTGGATCACGTATCTCGATGCACACGAATTCGGATCTATAGTGAAAGATTTCTATTGAATCGAAAAATATCTCACGTCAGAATATATGAATACTAAAATCACATACAATATACTCATACTCAAACGACCAAATCTCTGTACAGAAATCTAAGTAGCAAAACCAGATATCAAGAGAAAGTTGAGAGATGAGAGATTTTTTAGTGCTGAATTCTCCAAAACGTGGATACTTAGACTGGGAGGTAGTAGGAGTCTGCTATGTTGGACTCTCTCCTAATCCAATTAGGAGATAAGAGTCCAAGTCACACTTTATCTCACATCAAGCATGGACATCCCATTAAGTGGGGACCAGGATCAGCTTAAATGTGTTGGATCAACCGGGTCGACACAAACAGGTCAGGCCAACCGAGTCGATCCATCACATAAATCTAACATCTACTTAGTTAAATCGATCTAGACCGGGCTTTTGGCGAACATCAATCCAAACTCAACTTCGAGCCTAAAATTTAATTTGGGTCTAATTCAATTAACTGATCAATTCGAACTCTTGTTAACGTTGAAACGGACGGATCCAACTTCAGGTGGACCAAATTTGCAATTTTACTAGTTGGGTACATTGGCATCTGGGACAACTCAAGATGGGCCCACATGATTTCAAGGTGGAGTCTTGCAAATTCTGCAAGTCCTAGATCTGGAAACATATAGTCTGAAATGTGGAGGCTGCTCCAAGAACCGGAACGTAGATGGATGTGCGCCATACATCATGCTTCGATAGATGTACACCATACTTTCACGGCTAGATCGTGTGGACGCATGACTTGCACCAATTTATAACATGTGTACGGACAACGGACCTTTCGTGCAGGCCCGACATAATAAGCCAGGTCCCTTTCGTGTCGTGGGCTAGCACAGCACGGCACGGCCGGATGAATTTCTCAAGCTATGTTTGATCGTGCCTAATTTTAGGCCGCCAGGCCCGGTACGACACAGGAAGCTATTATTATCGTGCTGGGCCGGGTACCGGCTTTTGCCTTTATTTTACCCAAACTTTAACCATGCCTGTGCCACAATAGTGTTCGGGCCGCGCTGTGATACTATAAGGCCTTGCTTGCCATGCCTGGGCACGGGCCAAATCGTGTCGGGCCGGACGTACGGCCCAACACATTTGCACATCCTTAAGGATTGGGCTTGTGCGGCAGTTGAACACCACTGCGTTTTGTAATGAATGTTACGCGTTTAGAAAAATCCTTAGTTGTACATTTCCCAATTCGCGGTACGGCTACGCACGCCAAGAAAATTTCTATTTAGACAGTCCCACTGCAATGGCAATAGTTGAAAATTAGATCCTTGCAACTGGGGCATTCTAGTCAATCGAAACAAAATAGGCACAGATATATAGTAAAAGTTCCTAATTTCAACGTAACTCAAGGAAGAACATGTACAGAAGCAAAACAGCACAATCAACAAAGGCAGCAGCAAGCCAGCAACCCTAACTTTAATAAATAAAAGAGAAATTTGAGACTTACAATATTAGCGAAAAAAGAAGAAAAAAATGAAAACCCTAACTTTCAAACTCTTAATTTTGAGATATAATCATCTTTCTCATTAATCTTGATCGTTACCGGTTCAGCCGGTATATATGTGGATACCGACGGCCAAGACGAGGATAGTGAAGACGCCGAAGAAGATGATAGTATGGACAACGATAGCCTTGCCGTTAGTCTTGAAGCTGCCGAACTCAATGTGCCGAGTGTGACCCGGTAGCTGAAACAGTAACCCCGGCGAGAGTAATATGAAGAGAAGTACGCCGACCAAAATAGGAGCCCAGTCAGCCATGGCCTATAGAATAGCAGAGGAGATCACCGATCTTCCCAACTGGCTTTAAGCAAACGAGAGACGATGCGTCGGAACTTGGTGGGGACCGGAGAAACTACAACTAGAGTAAGCCAGCCAAGGAAAGAACAAATTAAATACCCAATAGCGAACTCTTTTTTGTAAAGAAACAAAAAACAAAAATTAAACCATCCATACCCATTTTTTCCTTACATTATTACCAATTTGCCATTGGCCTAATCCGACAACTGGGTCAGGACTAATTAATAGGGGTGTAACTTGGGTTGGGTTTTGGGTTGAAAAATGCCAACTCAAATTAATTCGGTTCTTTCTTGGATTAGGGCATCGGATAATCCGATATATGCCAACTCATTTCATATATTTATTCAAAGTACGTAAATTTTAGAATTTAGGGTTTATAAAAAGCCCTCTAAACATTTGCTAAGCCTCTTGTTTGTGTAATTTAGATTTGTATTTTTAAATATTTAAGCATTGTTCGAGTTGGTTCAAGTCCAAATTTATGACTCAAACTATGATTGTATTTATCAACTCAAATTAACCTGACCCAAATCAACCTGAAATTACAGTTTGAATTGGATTTAGGATTTACGAAATAAAATTGATTTGGTATTTGGGTTCCATAGCTTGAGTTTCAAATCGGTAGGTTGGATTTGGATTGACCTTCATGAAGGTGGGTTTGTGATTGGGTTGTGGTCAACTCGATCCAAACCGAACCGAGTTGCACCCCTACTTAATTAAGTCCCTTTTATGTGCTTCAGGCTCACTCGTGATCTATAGGTACACACCAGATGCGTTGGCAAGATAAACGGTGTTGATGAATGGGCACCAACTCCACTTGTTGGGGGTATCTTGACATCTATGAAGTAGAATGTTTCACACTCAACCAATTAAAAGAAAAATTTAGCTATAAAGTGAAAGATTATCTATCCAAGCAAGAACAATAAAAAAGAAAAAAAAATAATAAAGGGAAGCTTGAATGCTGTTCATATTCTACCAACTTTATAGGATTCCCACTTCCCTGCTGAAAATACGCAAATTAAATGGCATCCAAAGCCTTTTTAATACGGATAAGAAGAGCATCTCCTCTTTTATAATATTCCTTCTTGTAAGCTTGAAGCCTTTCTTTTTCTTCTTCTTCTTCAAGTGTTTTGTATCCTTCTTTTCTTCTACTTCTACTTCGTCTTCTTCAAGTACTGCTCTCTAATAATTAAAGATAGAATGAAAGATTGGGCTTCTCCCATAATAGCTGTGGCTCTGTTTGGATTTCTGGCGCCTGGTTTGATCTTTCAAATACCCGGGAAGCAACATCCAATTGATTTCATGAACATGAAGACTAGCTTGGTATCCATCCTGGTGCACGCCGTTCTTTATGGTCTACTTCTTATATTGTTCCTCGTCATTCTAAATATCCACATCTATGTCTAGGCCGATCGAGCAAGGAAACACCGTCGATCTCCGTCGTCTCTCACTCCTCCACCTACTAAAGGAGACCGAGTCTTTATATTTTCAGATTTGTCCAGTTAGTTAATTAGCAACTGAGTTATTTCATGTAAGCATTTTCTTTTTGATAAAACAAAATTTTGATACTTGGGACTCTTCGTGAGAGTACAACTTGAATCATTTCATTCTCTCTCTATCTTTCTAGTTTGTGTAGTTACTGTGAGAGACTTTACAAGGGAAAATTTAAGGCTGCGTTTCGTCCGGTTTGTGATTATGGATAAGCACTCATTGGATAAGTTTCTCAATGGAAGCATTTATTCACAACAACAATAAACTGCTCATATGAAGAAAATAGCGTCTGGTAATACATTTATTTAAGTGCTTATAAAATTTATAGGTAAAATAGGTATCATAAAAATATTATTAAAGTTTAGAAATAGCATTTATTTAAGTGTTTATAAAAGTTTAGGAGTAAAATAGGTATTTAAGAAAATACTTATATAAGCTATAAGTTGCAATAAGTACTTATAGAAGCCAGGCAAAACACAGCCTAAGGGTGCAAAAGACATGTACGAATTGGCCATCTAAGGGTGCAAGAGGGATGTACAAATTGGCCATTCGTGCTGGCCCGACACAATAAGGCTCGTGCCGGGGGCTGGTATGATAAGGTCCGATGATTTATTGGGTCATACTATGCCGTGCCTAATTTCAGGCTCTCAGGCACAGCACGGAATGGGATACGATTATCGTACCTGGCCGGGTTTCATGTTTTGCCTATTCATGTTAATCGTGCTCGGGTCATGCCGTGAGGTGCTGTGGGTCATGACCCCTTACCCAATACCGCATTATAAGATTTATCGTGTCATGCGTACAGACCAAATCATGCTGGGCCGGGCTAACACATACAGCCCAGCCCATTTATACATCCCTAGGTGCACCTGGCGCTGACTAGCCACGAAGCCTGCTCGTTGCGTTTGTGATTGAGCGAGTCAATGGGCTTAAGTCACTGGGGGCTCTCACCTACACTTAAATTGAAACTTAACAATACTAAGGAGTAAGGACCCGACCCAAATAAATAGCTTTGTGAATTTGCATCAAAAAAAAATAGCTTTGTGAGTGTAGTCTCTAATCTCTATTATTTTTCTTTAATTTTTAATGAATTGTCAATTTTGGCAAGATTTTGTGTCGGTGTGATAAGGAATAATGGTCATTACATTACTCCTCCCAGGTTTATTCTGGATCAATCAGCATCAACGATCATTAACCGTTGATTAACATGAATGAAAAAGTTTGTGGTGCAAACATGGATGTCAAGATCAAGATGGTCAACATGCTACCATTTTTCATGGAAACGAAAGATTGAAAATTGCGAAACCGATGCGATTGGCCACGTTTAACGCCGAAATTCAAAAGGAATTTCAGAATTTAATATAAAAATCAATAAAATAACAACTCCAGTTGACAGTGTAAAATGAATTATAACAAGCATATTAGGCAGGAAAGTCATCTTTTCTTTATTTTCCCATAACATTCAGTTATCCAAACAGAGCCAAAGGAAGATTTTGTGTAAGAACGAATTTGAAAATATACTGCTATCCCTGTGCGCAATTACCTTTCTCCCAGCAGAATCTATCCTACCCAGAGAGTCTTACTTCCTAACCTATTTATAAATTTGGAGTAGCTTCTCTACTAACTCAGCCATTCCTCTCTACCACTGTCTCATCTCTCTCTCTCTCTCTCTCTCTCTCTACATTTACATTTGTTTCTCATCTTCATCTCTCTCTCTCTCCCCATATATATTTGTGACAGAAATCCCTGTTACTGGTTTCTCTCAACTTACAGCATAACCCATTGGATTCATTTCCAGTTTCCAAATTCCATCTATCTTCAAGATTCGCACTCTTCATTCCAAATAAACAAATAGGAAGTGAAGTAGTGAACCCCCAAGAAAAGAAAAGAAACATTCATGGAAAGATTCCAATCAAAACCATCTCCACCTCCATCCACTTTCCTCCTCTAAATTCCAGCTATCTTCAACTTTCTCATTCTTCACTCCAAATAAACAAATAGGAAGTGAAGTAGTGAGCCCCCAAGAAAAGAAAAGAAAAGAAAAATTCATGGAAAAATTCCAATCAAAACCATCTCCATCTCCATCCAATTTCCTCCTCCTCCTCCTTACACTATCCTCCGCTTTCCAGTTCTCTCAGTCTGCCTCCACAGCCCAACAGCCAATCAAAACGATCGTAGTCCTAGTCCTGGAAAATCGATCCTTCGATCACATGCTCGGATGGATGAAGAAATCAATCAACCCACTCATCAATGGAGTCACAGGAAACGAATGCAACCAAGTATCCACCAAGACCTCGCAATCCGAATCAATCTGTTTCACCGACGACGCCGAGTTCGTCGACCCGGATCCCGGCCACTCCTTCCAAGCCGTCCAGCAACAGGTCTTCGGCTCAACCCTCTTTCCTTCCATGTCTGGATTCGTCGAACAAGCTCTGACAATGTCTCCCAATCTGTCAGAAACAGTCATGAAAGGCTTCAAACCCGAATCTATTCCCGTTTACGCCTCTCTGGTTCGTGAATTCGCAGTGTTTGATCGATGGTTCTGTTCAATTCCAGGCCCGACTCAACCCAACAGGCTCTTTGTCTACTCTGCAACTTCTCATGGATCGACCAGCCATGTTAAGTCCCAATTAGCTTTAGGGTATCCCCAAAAAACCATCTTTGATTCTCTCCATGAGAATGGATTGGATTTCGGAATTTACTTCCAGAACATACCCAGTACTCTGTTTTACAGGAATTTGAGAAAATTGAAGTATATATTCAAGTTCCATCTGTTTAATTTGAAGTTCAAGAAGCATGCAAGAGAGGGAAGATTGCCTAGCTTGACAGTAATCGAGCCTAGGTACTTTGATCTCATGGGATTTCCTGCAAATGACGATCATCCTTCTCACGATGTCGCTAATGGGCAGAAGCTTGTGAAGGAGGTGTATGAAGTCTTGAGATCGAGTCCTCAATGGAACCAGACGCTTCTGATCATTACTTACGATGAGCATGGAGGGTTCTTCGATCATGTCGAGACCCCATTTGGCAATGTGCCTAACCCAGATGGAAACACAGGTCCTGCTCCTGAATTCTTCAAGTTTGATCGGTTGGGAGTTCGAGTTCCGACGATCATGGTCTCTCCTTGGATCAAGAAAGGAACTGGTAATCTCTACTTCTCTCTGTTTCTGTTTCTGTTTCTGCATCTTTCTGTTTTGATCTGTATCAGTTCCGTAACATCTCCAAAATTAAAGGTCCATTGGCTTTTAATTCTTGATTCTTATAGTGATCGAGTTGCATGGATTTACCCCCCAATTGATCCGCCACTCCCATCTTCTCTTCGTCCTTGTGTGTTTTTGTGTATAATAATAATTTTACTTTTTATTATGTTTAGCCTAACTAGATTTTTCTAAGCTCTGGAGAATAGTTGAATCTTGTGTGTATCCGTGGAGTCAGTCTTAAGTATCAGCCGATCCCAAGTCGGATTGGCCGATACAACTTGGGATTGGCTCGGGATGAGTCACCACAACTCGAGATCTGCTCGGGATGAGTCACCACAACTTAGGATCGGCTCGGGACGAGTCACCATCCCAAGCTGACTCTGAAAATTGTTAAAGTTTTTTGACTCCGTTTTGGACGAGTCAGATTGGACGATCTGTATTGGATCATCCGACAAAATCGGCTCGTGACGAGTCACCATCGCAAGCCGACCCGGAAAATTGCTAAAGTTCTCTGATTTGATTTCGGATGAGTCAGATTGGACGATTCATATTAATTGTCCGACACCCTCAAAAAAATTTATGATCTAAAAAAAATGGCCATATTTAGATCGGCCGAGCCCCAATCCAATAACGAATTTAAACACTATGCGGTCGACATAGGTACTATTTGCCAAACTATGAACATCTATGTCTTTTGTGTGTTTGATTTCTTCTTCATCCCGATTATCATTTTTTCTTAACAAGTGGGTTTTGAGGTATATATATAAATATAACATTTCATCTGCAATTAATGTTTCGTGTTCTGTTATATAGTAATCAGTGGCCCAAAGGGACCTACTCCGGCCTCCGAGTTCGAGCACTCTTCAATACCTGCAACGATAAAGAAAATGTTCAACCTCTCCTCTAACTTCTTGACTCACAGAGGAGCTTGGGCTGGGACGTTTGAGCAGATTGTAGGGGAGTTAACTTCGCCTAGAACTGATTGTCCAGGTATATCTATCTCCTTCCAACCGTGGATGTAGGCTTTGTCGAATCATGCATATCTGTCTGTGTGCATTGTTTGATCTTCGTTTTTATTATGTTTGTTAATACTTCTTGATCTCGATCAACAAGTACTAAATTGAGTTTTAATTACAGAGCTCTTACCCGACTTGGCCCCTCTGAGAAGAACAGAAGCTAAAGAAAAGGGTGCACTGTCAGAGTTTCAGAGCGAGGTAGTTCAATTAGCTGCAGTTCTTAACGGTGACCACTTATGCAGCTTCCCGGATGAGATGAGCAAGAAGATGAGTGTAAAGAAGGCTCATGAGTATGTGAAGGGTGCGGTGTCAAGGTTCATAAGAGCAAGCAAAGTGGCTATCAAGTTGGGTGCACACGAGTCTGCCATAGTAGACATGAGGTCATCTCTCACCTCCAGACCAAAAGCCAACAACCCTTAATATTCAGATAGCAAGGTTCATAAGAGCAAGCAAACTGTTGGTTGTCTGGTCCCTGATCAGGGAGACTAGTTCTTTACTAGTCTCCCTGATCTCCTCTTTATGGGTAGAAATGTTAAATATTCAGGTAAGTAGAGCTTGGATAATGGTCTGAGAATTGAGTTCCTCTTCTTATAAATATTCAGATAGCAAAAGGATTCGAAACTGTTGATCGGGATCAAGCAATAATAATAATAACGAAGATCAAAATAATGCATAGATGGGGCTAGGCCTGTAAAACGGATCGAATTCAAAGCTGATTCTGCTGAATCCGAATTCGATTTGTTAAGAAATCTACTAGATCCCAATTTGAATCCGACGGATCTTCATAAATTATATTCGAATTCGATTATGATTCGAAATCCAATTCAATCTGAATATCCCAAAATCCAAGTCTAGAAGAGAAGAATGTTGAAACCTATGCTTTTTTTTTTTTTTTTTTTGTATGCAAGATAATGTTAATATGTATTTTGAGTAATGATACCATATAGCTATAATAATGTATAAAAGGAATGTATTTGATTGAATGGATATGTTGTTATGTGAGACACTATTCATAGATAATGATAATATGTGATACACTACAAAAAAGAATACATGAGTTTTAATTATATAATTGAATCGGATTTATATAAATCCATATTTGATTCGATTATAATCGGAATTTTCGGATTTAGATCTTAATCAGATTTCAAATCAAAAATATCCTACCAAATCCACTATAATCGGATCGAATTCAAGTCATGAGCCGATCCATTTACAGGCTTATATGAGCCCTCAGGTCCCTTGCCCTTGAATCTAGAACCTAATGAATATGAACCACCAGTCTCTTACAGAAACATTAGTGCATGCACCTCCTTCCACCCTTTCACTTTAGCTATTGCTCAATCACAGTAAGACAGCATAAAAAAATGAAGTAAATTTGGGAAACAGCCCTTCACATCTGTCGCAATATAAATATTTCTAAGTTCTGATTATCTTGTTCTCGTATGGTAAATAAGGTCACGAGACACGATCTTGTTCACATGCTATGACCATCAACTTGTCACTTTAGCTATTGCACTGACGCCCACAACAAACAAAAGAAGGAACATGGAACGAGGGCAATGAATAATGTGCTTCCAGCTGTTTAAATTTTGTCCTTGCAGGTGAAGTGAACAAACATAGACGGGTTCTTATTCCGCAGAGCATAAGGGAAAAAATACTCCTTTTAATCCTTCAGTACATTTTCAAAGAGTCCATTTCTGCTATTCCGGAGCTTTCGGAGATCTGCTGCTCCGTCGTCCGATTCATGACGTGTGTCAAGTTACCTCTGCGTGCACGCTAGACGACAAGTGAGAAGACAGAATCCGTCTCCGTCTTCTTTAATCTTTATTAGCGACTCTAAATCGAGTGGAAGAAAGAGGAGAAGAAGAAGAGAAGAAAGAAACAGAATAGAAGAGAGAGATTAGAGAGCTCTTTTTGGGGCAACCACGTGTAATCCAACCACCACCAGCAATACTCACAACAGCAACAAAACAGTAATCGAAAAACAAGCAAAACTACCATTAACCCATCTGTATTTAACCCTTTATTCTTTATCCAACAACTAAAAAAGACCCAGAAAACCCAAAACCAGATTCAAAGAGAGACCCAATTTGGATACCCAACAATCTTAGAGATCGTCTCGGAAACGAAATCACTCTTCAACCTTGCCTTCCCCATAGCTCTAACGGCTCTCGTCTTCTACTCACGCTCCATCCTCTCTATGCTCTTCCTCGGCCACCTCGGCAATATCAAACTCGCCGCCGGCTCTCTCGCCATCGCTTTCACCAACATCACCGGCTACTCTGTTCTCTCCAGACTGGCTTTAGGCATGG
>JAUPMG010303344.1:0-16688 GCA_031762675.1 Pachysandra terminalis | reverse complement strand
AATAGATCCCGAAGGTCATACCTCGTGATCCGTGCCTTTCCTCTTGGGATATGAGTCACTGGGATCGGGGCGTGACATCTTGGAACCCCGAGATTGGGCTCGGTGCACTTTCCAGGGAATGAAAAGTCTCGAAAGGGCTCTCGGTGTACCTGTCACATCCCAAACCAAAGGATTCACTTAGGAGTCCTTAATCATCTAGAATATAACTCTTACTCTCAAAAATGCAAGAGAGTAGCAGCAAGTATCGCACTAAAACATTGAATATCATAGGATATTCAAGAAAAACGAATAACATGATAGAATTACTAAATATATTACATCAGTTTCATACAAAAACAACAGAAGACTATCATTACAATAAGTTCCAGGTTAAAATCAAGTTTCTCCAACTGATCTATCCCAAAAGATATTACAACACTTATCCAAAAAGAAATATGTTCTTAAAATACAACAAATCGAAATAAAACTCGTCTTCATCGTCGGGGTTCTCCTCCTGCACCTCATAATCCAGTGGGTCTTCATCTAAAGAAACTGAAATATGTTTGCAACAAAGCATGAGCTATAAAAGTCAATGAGTAAACAATTCAAAGTAAGCTAAGATTGATATAGGGCCACTGCCACTAATCAAGGATATTCCAAATCAAGTAGACATAAGAAAATTGATTGTAATGTGGATGAATGAGGTCAAATCTTATTAAATGCATGTGGTGCTCCAAAAATATTTAGTGTCCACCATGGAGAACTAATCAAATAATCTATGATGTTGTGCAATATGTTAAACTTATCAATATAACGAGTTCCCACAAGATCGATCCGTCCTATTAGCAAGATGTCTTATCGAACCATCCCCCCAATACAGGGTGTTCTGAAGGATAGTATATTCTATGAGCGCAAACATAGTTTTAAGGGTTTTCAACCTAGAAAGAACATCCCCTCACTTGATTTTTAATCATGGGTAATACTCCAAGGTTCCATCACATGGATTGCTTCAGGAAATCAAGTCCATTGACAGTTAGCAAAGATCTCTCTCTGAATATACATCCAAGTTTTCACATCATGAAATACCTTGAGAAAACGTCCATAAACAAGGATGAGGCTATATGGGTAGCTGATCCCCCAACTCAACCTGCCAAAATACCTCACTCAATACAAATTTGTATCATAACACTCTTGTCACTCTTGAGTCCAACGCATGGATTCTGAGGTAAAAAGGATTACTCATGGACCGTATCGATGCAGTGCAAGTGATGAGGTGCACATTAACTACGCATTCATCTATTGTGTACAGGGTGCAATATCTGATTAAATATGATTCATTCACCATTCTTCATGTAATACAATTCATGGTTGCAAGTAAATGCAGTTTGTACCAAGATATGAGTTCACAAGAAAGAAAGTATACTAACAATTCAATGTAGAACTCAATTACATATGTTATTGATCAATTCCAACAAAATGAAACTTAAGTATGAAAAACCAAACAAAATGAACCAAATTTGTAATTCTTGGCGAACCAAATGTCCGCCGAGCAGTCTCGGTGGGGTCCTCGGCGCACCGAAGGATGTTTCGACGACATTCCCAAGGGCTGCAAATCCTAAAATATCCCTCGGCGCACTGAGTTGGTTCTCAGCGAACTACCCAGGGACTTGAAAATCTCCACAAAGCCTCGGCGCACCGGGTAGGTAATCGAGAGTTCCTGAAGGCACTTGGTGCACCGAGATTGTTGCCAAATCACGCGTTTGGCCAGTTTCTGGGTTTTCTCTGCATACAAGCAACCTAAATTCATAAGCATTTAAGCCTCATTGGAAATAAACTACAAATGAATGTATTCTCACTCAAATAGCATGAAATTGCATGCAACAATCCTTCAAAAATAGCCTATGAACATGTAGATCAATCAAATATGAATTTGAATAAGTTTACATACCTGGAGAAATGAAGAAATCAACAAATCAAGCAAATACCTAGCTCCAAAGCCTTCTTCTCCAGCAAGCTTCACTCTAACCTCGGTTTAACACCTCACTCAATACAAATTTGTATCATAACACTCTTGTCACTCTTGTGTCCAACGCATGGATTCTGAGGCAAAAAGGATTACTCATGGACCGTATCGATGCAGTGCAAGTGATGAGGTGCACATTAACTACGCATTCATCTATTGTGTACAGGGTGCAATATCTGATTAAATATGATTCATTCACCATTCTTCATGTAATACAATTCATGGTTGCAAGTAAATGCAGTTTGTACCAAGATATGAGTTCACAAGAAAGAAAGTATACTAACAATTCAATGTAGAACTCAATTACATATGTTATTGATCAATTCCAACAAAATGAAACTTAAGTATGAAAAACCAAACAAAATGAACCAAATTTGTAATTCTTGGCGAACCAAATGTCCGCCGAGCAGTCTCGGTGGGGTCCTCGGCGCACCGAAGGATGTTTCGACGACATTCCCAAGGGCTGCAAATCCTAAAATATCCCTCGGCGCACTGAGTTGGTTCTCAGCGAACTACCCAGGGACTTGAAAATCTCCACAAAGCCTCGGCGCACCGGGTAGGTAATCGAGAGTTCCTGAAGGCACTTGGTGCACCGAGATTGTTGCCAAATCACGCGTTTGGCCAGTTTCTGGGTTTTCTCTGCATACAAGCAACCTAAATTCATAAGAATTTAAGCCTCATTGGAAATAAACTGCAAATACAAATGAATGTATTCTCACTCAAATAGCATGAAATTGCGTGAAAAAATCCTTGAAAAATAGCCTATGAACATGTAGATCAATCAAATATGAATTTGAATAAGTTTACTTACCTAGAGAAATGAAGAAATCAACAAATCAAGCAAATACCCAGCTCCAAAGCCTTCTTCTCCAGCAAGCTTCACTCTAACCTCGGTTTTCTTCCAAGCTTAAGCAAACAAATCTCTTCCGTGCATGGAAGAGACAAAGAAAGTTTTGGCCATGCTTTGTGTTTTCTCTCAAATGAGGTGGCATGTTTTAAAACTTAGATCTCAATAACCAACAATCCTAGCCCTAGATTCAAGACATGAGTTGGGGTTGGTAAATCCCTCCAACCACTATGTCTCTTCACAAATCCAAGCCACTCATCACAAAACAAAGCTCAAATGAATCCATGCCACACATCATAAATAAAAAAGCTCAAATGAATCCATGACACACATCACAAATAATAAAAATAAAGGGTCCTGCTATGGTGTGTAGTGCCCAAATTATTAAGGCGAGCTCATATCCAATCGCACGGCAAGACTAACCCAGTGGTTAATCCAAACACAAGAAATTACACATTGTAATGGTTCACTAAAACGAGCATGCATAATTTAAAAATTCAGGTCATTACATCCTACCCTCCTTAAAGAAATTCCGTCCTCGAAATTAGGTTATCTTAAGTGAACTGGTGAGGATACTTGTCTCGTATATCAGTCTCGAGCTTCCATGTTGCCTCAGTTGTTCCGTGATTGCTCCACAAGACTTTCACTTTAGATATGACTCTTTTCCTCAGCACTTGATCCTTTCTATCTAGAATATCCATCGGGTATTCCTCCCAAGTAGCATCTTCTCTAATCGTCACAGACTAACAGTCGATTACAGCTAAAGGGTTTGGGTGGTACTTCCTCAATATAGAGATGTGAAACACATCGTGCACAAGATCTAACTCAGATGGTAGTAACACTTATAAGCCACTTCTCCTATCCTCTCTTATATCTTGAAGGGTCCAGTGTACCTCAGTGCTAAATTGCCTTTCTCACTAAATCTGAACACTCCTTTGGTCGGCAAGACTTTAATGAATACCCAGTCACCTATCATAAACTCCAGTTTCTTCCTTCTCAAGTGTGTGTACTTCTTCTACATGTGCTGAGCTATAACAAGTCAGCGGTCTCTGTTGATCCTGTTCTTCTCTGTTGTCTCTACCATTATCTCTGGTCCTAGAGGAATATGTACATTATCCTCGTTCCAACAGAAAGGTGATCGACAGGGTCTTCCATATAGTGCTTCAAATGGAGCCATACCGATGCTAGTTTGATAACTGTTGTTGTAGGAAAATTCCACGAATGCTAGATGATCCTCCCAAATTTTGTTGAAATCTAAGATGCATGATCTCAAAAGGTCTTCTAGTACCTGATTTACTCTTTCTGTTTGACCATCTGTTTACTGATGAAAGGCGGTGATGAAATTGAGTTGTGTCCCTAAAGCCTTACGTAAACTCCTCCAGAATCGTGAGTAAACTGAGAACCACGATCTGACACAATTGTCACGGTCACACCATGAAGTCGAATGAAGTGCCCTGACTTTGTTAATCGATCCACTATTACCCAAATCATATCATGGTTATTGTGGGTCTTGGGTAGTCCTATGATGATATCCATCGATATGCGTTCCCATTTCCACTCTCTAATGGGTAAAGGTTGAAGTGTTCCTACTGGCTTCTGGTTTTATACCTTCACTTGCTAACACATTTCACACTTAGTCACGAATTCCTTAATCTCTACCATCACTTGCTTCCACCAATAGTTTCATCGAAGATCGTAATACAACTTTGTTATACCGGGGTGAATGGAGTAACGTGATCGGTGTGCTTTTTCCAATATTTCTCTCCTCAAATATTCTTCATGTGGCACACACAGTCTCCCTTTGAATCTAATGCTTCCATCCTCTTCCTTTGACCAATCCGTTCTCTTTGTATCCTTAACTAAGTCTTGCATCCACGATTCTTTCTCTTGGAGTTCGATGATTCTTGTCTTGAGTGAAGGTTTAGTTAGAATATTGCATATGTTTACTCCATGATCCATTCTGAGAGCAACAAAATTAAAATCCGCTAAGGTTTCGTACATTTCAACTCTTGAACAAGCATATAAGCCACTACATTTCTAGGTCTTCGACTGAGCGCATCTGCCACTATGTTTGCCTTGCCCGGATGATACTGTTGTGAGAAGTTGTAGTAATTAATCAGTTCCATCTATCTCATCTATATTCAAGTCTTTTTGAGAGAAAAATTTTTTCAGGCTCTTGTGGTCGGAAAATACTTCAAAGGTTTCGCCAACTAGATAGTGCCTCCAAATTTTCAGTGGAAAAACAATAGATGCAAGCTCTAGATCATGAGTGGGGTAATTCCTCTCGTGCGTCTTTAGTTGCCTCGAGGCGTAAGCCACAACCTTACCTTCTTGCATCAACACACAACCCAGTCCAGACAAAGAAACGCCCGTATAAACCATGAAATCCACGCCGCTGACAAGAATAGTTAACACTGGTGCAGTAGTTAACTTCTCCTTAAGAGTTGAGAAAGCTTTTAGACAAACATCGACCAAAATGAATTTCACATCTTTCCTTGTGAGCTTATTCAACGGTGCTACAATGCGTGAAAACCCCTCTACGAAACGTCTTTTAGTACCCTGCTAGTCCAAGAAAACTGTGGATCTGTGCAACACTCTTGGGCTGTTCCCAACTCGACACTGCTTCACCATTGCTTGGGTCCACTGTAATTGTAGTGACTCAGAATCCACTGGAATAATTATAGATTAAATACTAATTAATATACTAATTTGAAGCTGAGAATTTAATGAAAGACACAAAGTAGGATTGGACTAATTAATAATTATGAAAAACTATGAGGCAATTGCCTAATTAATAGAGAGTTAATTATATGGGTTGGGCTTCTAATCTAAATGGACTATAACTCTTATGTAATCGAGTTGGGCCCAAAAATCCAATTAAAAGTTCATTAGGACTTAAACAGGTAATTATAATTAAAGTAAGGTTAGTTAAGGGAGGAATCAGTATACTTAAACGAATGACTAATTCTCTATTATTCGAAATTTAAACTAAGTTAATTTGAATTCAAATAATCTCAACATGATAGAGTTCAAAGAGAATAGGATATCTAGAAGCTAGGATGAGGAGAGAAAATTATTTCTTTAGGCCTTGTACGTTCAAAACAACAAGGAAGAAGAGGGAGGTTCTAGTTTAAGGTTGCAGAAAAGCTAGAAAATGAGGAAGCCAAGGGGATAGAAGAAAAAAGAAGTAAGAGAGGAAAAGAAGAGAGTACAACATTGTAGAAAGAAGAAGGCATGAAAATATAAAAAGAAAGAAAAGAAAGAAGAAGGAAACGTGGTAGGGATTCCTGCATTTCTACGGTAACTATATTTATGTATCTTTCAATACTATAGATATAGATGGAATGCATGTTCTTGAATGTGAAAGCATGTTTGATCAAAGATCTAGAGAAACTAGAAAGAATGGATACTATGTTGTTTGTTTGATGATTTACATGCTAAAACTATGTTGCTGTGTATTTTGATGTTCTGGTATGATCATATGGTTCATGTGTACGTACTTAGATCTATAATTAATTGTTGATGGCTTTTATTGTTTAGATCTATAGAACAAAATAGGTTTTTATGTGGTTGATGTTTGGATCTTATGAATAGGTTGTAAAGACTAAAAAATCAATGGTAGAACCTTAGAAAAACTTAGCTTTAGGTAAAGGCATGAAGCCCTAAAAGAAAACCTAGAAAATTGGCTAAATTACATGTTCGGTAGGAGTCTCGGCAGCTACTGAAAACCTACCGAAAATACCAATTTTGTGTACTCTCGGGACCTGCTACAGTGACTCAGTACGAGACCTACCAAGCGTTCGGCAGGAGTCTCGACAGATATCGAGCTCCTACCGAGCTACAAATGGGACCAAATTTTACGGGAAGATCCCCTAGTGAGTTGTGCACATGCCTAGATAGTTGGTTTGTGTGCAAAAGATCGAGAATTGGTCGAATCATGAAACATGTAGGAGAAGGTAAAAAATTCAGGATCATTAGACTGATTTGAATGGAACATGAGGTGATATTGACTCAAGTGATTTGGATATGATCATAGGATCTCAAGATCGGATTAGTATGATTAGAAATGGTCATGCAGGACTTAATTGGTTGAATGGTGCTTATAGGATCCAATGTTGACTTATGTTGGACTTAGGTTTGACTTATGAATGATTTGAATGTTGATTGAGGGTACAGTGAGTATCCATGATTGTGAATGATGTTTATTTTTGAATGATTGTATGACTTGAATTGTGATTGTGGATGGGTGAGCTTCCACCATGGGTTAAAGTCCCTAAAGGAAAGGCATGGCATGGGTGTATTCCGCCATGGGTGAAAGTCCCCAAAGCAGAGGTTTGGTATGGGTGTATTTCACCGCGGGTGAGAGTCCCTAAAGGAAGGTCTGGTTATAGGTGAGCTTCCACTGCTGGTGCAAGTCCCTAAACAGAATGTGAGCATACTGGTGTATTCCTCCGTGAGTGTGAGTCTCTTAAGGTGAGACCTTGTGGTTGATTGGTCGTAGCATGGTGTGACCATGTCATGTTTGTTATGTGTTTGATTGGTTGTAGCATGGTGGGACCATGTGGTGTTTGTTGTGAACATAGTAATACTATGTATTGATATGTGAAATGTGTTTATTATGTGAATGTTGGCCGTAGCATGATGGGACCATGTGATGTTTGCTTATGTGATTGAATGGCCATATCATGGTGGGACCATGTGGTAGTTTTGTGGAACATAGTAGATTATGTGATTGCTGTGACTTTTGTTGCTGTGTCACATGGTGGGACCATGTGTATACATGTATGTGTATTTTTTTTGGAATATGGTGGGACCATGTAGAATATGTTTAAATATGATGGGATCATGTGGGTAGCATTAACATAGTGGGACTATGGGATTTGTGAACTATTGACTGGTTATAACTTGATATTGTGTGATTTCCATGTGAATAGAGTTTTCATATGACGAGTATGGTATACATACTAATATGTGAGATTTAGTATGACGATATGTTAACATACATTTGATTGTGACATTATATTATGGTTGATATGCATGAAATAATCATATTGTTATGCATGCATAAAAGTAGATATTGTAGTCTCGTTGCATTTCTCTACTAGGCTTCTGTTGATCCTTATCTCTACAGGTGATATGTTCGTTTGATGAGCCGGTCTAGAGAAGTGATCCCTTTGGGTTTAAATACTTTCTTTTTATGATGGTGTAGACTTGGTTTTTAATTAATTTGGTTTGACCCCAGGTGGGCAGAAACATGTAATTAAGATTATGTTATTTTATTGTGGGTTATTAGTTCGACATATCTTGGTTGAGCTAAGGTTTTAATTTGAGAAACTTCTGCTGTTGGTTTATTATATTGTAGAATTTGATTCAACCCAGATTCGGTTGATTATGAGCCTGGTTATTCGTATCCATGCAGTGGGTCCGCAGATTAATTCCTTGGAATCCTCGAGATCCCATATCTCGGATTTGGGGCGTGACAGAGATGATATCAGAGCACTAGATTTAAGTTATCTAGGCTTTGGGAAATCTTAAGGTATGTTGAAAACCTAGGATGAAAACCTAGAAACATGTGAACCTAGGAGTTGCATGTGTAAATTGTATGAAATATACTTTGACATATTATGCGAATATGTAATATGGTATGTTTATGTGCTTGTATATTAAAGTATTTGGAATGCCTTATGTAGATTGTTTGAATTAGGTAGTTCTTGTGAATTTCTTGATTTGTGGAAAATTATATTAAAGTGGTCATTGATTAGTAAGTTTTTGTTAATTACTTAATGGTTGTTGCATTTAAGTGATATTAGCATGAGAACTTAGAGACTTATAAGTTAGGACTTATTTCCAGGAATTACATAGGAATTCCAATTAAGTTAGATAATAAGTGTATGATTACATATGACATACTCTTGTGACTATGATCAAACACTAACATGTATAATAGCAGTAAAAAACATTTAACCTCATTCCTAATGTATAACTGCATGTTGAACTAGAAGGTCTGTAGGAGGGAATAGAACATGAACCTAGACATGAAGAAGACTAGGTGACAGCTGGGTAGGACAATTATGAACGGTCGATTGAGAAATGCTAAGAATACCAAGCGTTAGGGCGTAGGAAAAATTGAAACTAAGAACTCTTCAAATAAAGCACGGGTTGAGTGAACCTTAATAAAAATAAAAATTTTATAAGAAAATCCAAAGAAGGCTAATAATTGATACTAATTATTTTATAATGATAAAATTGCTGAATAAATAATATTGACCTATAAAACTAGCATTTATTTTTGAGAAATCAGCTTACTTAAGTTCCCAGACCTTGAAACTAACCAGTTAACTCGACCAAATTTTTAATAAAAATATACATGGTATTATGCGAATATTTTTATATGAAAACTTCAAGAATAATTAAAGAAAAATTATAATAATTTTTAATTTTGAAAATTAATTGAAATTGAGTTTTTTCTGAGCCTCGGTAGAAACCCTGACCTATAAAGCTTTCTACCGAATCGTGCCGAGAGCTATAAGTAAGAAGAAATTAGGACCAAAATTCATTTCTTCTTCAACCTAAAACCCTAAACCATTTCTAGGGTATCTTCAAGCGTCCAAGAGATTCATTCAACTTCATTGGAAGTACTTCTCTCACCTTCCTCATTCAGTAAGAACTCCATTTTCCATACTTCGATTTCTTACCTTCTTAGAACCATGGCTAGAACAAAGGTAACTCAAGGCCCTCCCAAGAAGAAGGCCAAGGTTATGAGACCTACAACATCTTCTAGAAGATCTCAAGATCCACTTCCACCACCACCCGAAATATCTGACCCCAATGAATAGGAGACAATAGAGATGACCAGAATCATCTGCGGTGGGAGAGCGAGGTGGAACGACGACAACTATCGGAGCTCGTCCAAGTTCTTACCCACTTACCACATTCTGCACAAGCTATTCGTCACGAACATTTACCCTCGTTTAGGGAACGTTCCAGAGCTTACTCCATACATGGCCTTTGTTCTATGCCAGGTGGCCTTAGGCACACGACTTTGTCTTTTGTCACTGATCAGAGGACATAATCCAATATGTGAGGGCTTGGAGGAGAGGAGCATTGCCATTCGCACACCTGATGTGGGTGGTAGGTGAGCATTGGGGTATGTCAATACCTTCCCAACAGGCTGGCCTGACGAATCCTCCGTTTGGACTGTCGAACCTCCATAGGATGAGCCTGCCAGATTAGATCTGGGTGAATCTACCAAGGGCACCGGTAGAAATCAGAGAGGAGCGACAGGGCATTCCCTCAAAGTTTCATCCAGGAGAGTCTTCATCTTCTGCACTGCCCCCAGTTACCATAGAGACCAAGTTGCCTTGGAGGATGTAATAACCTGAAAAATTGATAAAAATGTTAACTGAGAACCTTAGGGTAGAATAGTAATTTGTTTAGATTTATAAATTAATCTAAACTTAGTAAATTTAGTTTAGATCACTTAATGACCTTAACACACACAAAGACACACTAGGAATCCATAGAAATTTAATTGATTAGTTAACTTAATAAACTTAAGGGTTGTATTAATCATGTGACTTAAATTAGTGATCAAATAAGTATAAAACATTATGGAAGGTTTAATCTTCCTATTAGTATATTTTTATATTCTATATCATGCGATAATTTTTAACCTTGGTTGGATCGCCAGTTGGATTAAATCCAACCATGTGATCAAACTCGATGTGATTTTTGGGTATTGCTACTATGCATAGTAGTCAAACCCTTATTTGTTGGGAGAAAGGAAAAGTTGTAAATATTGTTCTTTGATGAGGTGTAGGGATAGGATTATAGTTATTACAAATATATGGCTTAGATTTAGGCTATAAAGTTGTTTGTCTTTAGTGGGTGTGAGGTGTAAGGTGAGGATTAGAGTGGGTGTAAATGGGTGGTGTAGATTTAACTGATTGTGGTAGTTAGAAATGAAAGGCTAGGATTAAAGTTTGTAGATTTGGATGGATAGGATGAGGTTAGTGAAATGGAAGGATGAAATTGAAGTTGGAAAAATGAAAGGCTAGATTTAGACATGTGCTTAGGGTTAGGTTGGAGAGGAAGAGAGAATCTCATATTCTCTTAGGGTTAGTCATTTTGTGTTGGAGAACTTGGAGGAGAGCTTGGAGGAAGAAGGAAAGGGTTTGAATGCATGAAGATTGGCTAGGGTTCTTGCAATTTGAAGAGGTAAATGGATAATCTCACCCTTATGCTTGAATTAAAGTAGTTTTAGATTCATTTTCTCATTAAATTTCTAGTTCTTGTAGGTTTAGACTGTCTAAGACTAAATTGTAATCTCCTAATCTAATCATCAATTGGGTACATGTATTAGGGTTGTTAATGTTGGATTTTTTTATGTTGGACGCATATTCTTAAGTTCCTTTAGATTGTGTATATTTCTTGTATATGTTTTGGTTGAGTATGAATGGTTTAGATTGAATGCTAGATTGAAATTGTTGAAGTGTTTTTCTTGCTTAAAATTTATATATGTTAACTTCTATGAGTTAGGGTGTTGAGAGACTTTAATTTCAAGAGAAACCCCTTTACTTTTGCTTGTTCGCGACATTTGGCGGACCCTTAGGCCCGCCAAGACAGTTCGCCGAACACGAATTTTGGGCCAAGGGCAGACCTTTTGGTGTGCCAAAACGTCGCCGAGCTTGAATACCCCGCCGAGAAAGGTCGCCGAGCTTCAATACCCCGCCGAGAAAGGTCACCGAGCTGGAACACTCCGCCGAATAGGTTTCGGTGCGCCGAGTAGACTTCGGTGCGCCGAGACTAAACCCCCTGGACTTGTCGCCGAATCTCAGAGAGGTTCACCAAAGAGGTCGCCGAGGCAGGTTTAGGTGCGCCGAAGTGGTTGCCGAAGACCTCGCCGAACCTAATGTTTGACCTTGTGTTTGTATGTTGTTAGTGACACGTGTGCTGTAGTTGTGATTGATGTTATTGAGCATACACTCTAATATGACTAATGTAACTCGCACTCTATATTGGTTAATGAGATTTGTATGGTATCGCATAGAATGTTTGTAGCATATGCTCTTCATGATTATCATAATGAGATCTTGTTTAGTATGACAGTATGAGAAATACATTACGATCATTGTTTCACATGCCACTTTCTGGACCATGTGTGTGATGAAAATAAGGGTTGGAATGGGAAGAACACTGTACACATAACCAATATTGTATCTGATGCATCCCACATGAATACTTTGATTCGTTTATATGATTTTTCCCTCTTAGTTCTACTATTCTTGTTACTTAGTTGTGATTAATATTGTTTGTAAATTAGATGATCTGTGTTGCTTGCTAGTTATTATTGCGCCATGTACACAAAGACTAAATGTTTAGCTAATGTGCACTCACTCACACACATAGCATTGGCTCTTGACCATGGAATTTGTCTACGAGTCATCCCCTGTTCCTGAGTCTAGAGTTTGGGGACTCTAGATTATTACATGAGAGTATTATGATCTGGAAATCATAATAAGTGAGGAGACTGGCAAGGTTGAGTTGAGGGACTTGCCATCCCAATAGACTCAAACATTGTCAAAAGGACATTTGTCATGAGAATTGATAGGTGAGGGAAGTTCACATTTGTGATGCCCAATAACCAAGATATCAGAGGTTACTGCTAGGTATGATTCACAGAGGAAGGTCACATTGGTGATGCCTTGGGATCTAAGCATCCCCACTGATCAAAAATAGCGTGGTGCTTGTGTCCTCTCAGTTGAAACACCGTGAAACTATGATCCGGTACACTGAATAGTCTACCTACTCCTACCATGTATTGGGGGGATGGAAGGTCACATTGGTGATACCTCCCTGAGTGGTACGACTCGATCAAGTGTGGAACATACATAGATAGATGGTTATCTCTCATGGTGCGAGATGCATTTTAGGTATAAATCCCAAAAGACATGAGGAAAGATGATAGGTGAGGGAAGATCACATTGGTGATACCCAATAGCTTGTTGATTTATTTATGTAAACTTCATATAGACAGCATTTCATATTAGAATACTTGAGTTAATCACACGTGGTGGTTTTATGTGTTAGGTGCACAACATGTAGGATTTCATATAATAGTTGTATCTCATGCATTAATTTATGAATTGATCTCATGCATCTCATTTCATGTAATTTGTGTTTCTTGTTGTGTGAACTTATTGAGAAATGGTTTGACTTTACTTTAGTCTACCAAAATTGTGGAATTATCTTACTTACTAGCTAGTGTAGCTCATGCTTTTATAGTAACCACATTTCAGGTAAATTAGCTGATGATCGAAATGAAGACCAGATAAAGATGTAGCAGTTGTTCGTATTATTTGATGTATTGTATTAGTGAAGTAATACACTTATTTTAATGTCAGGTTGTGTAAATGTTTTATCGAAATTTTAGCCGGATATGGACTTGTATTATATCTACTTCTTTCAGCTGTTTACTATTTGGTTTAGAATCTATATTTCACCTTATCATTCCTCCTTTGTATGAAATTTCAATATATATCTTGCGACTCAGCTAATTAATCTTTTATAGATGTTAGTAGTCTCTAAGATATTGATTTAGGTTTCTACCTAAACTAATAGTTGGAACTTTTAAATCTCATAATTTGAATCTTACTTAATATCCATTATATATTTAACTTGACTTGGCTAGATATCGCTTGCCACACTCAAGTTTTGCTTGGGGTGAAGGTTGCGAATCCAAGTTTTGGATCTCTGATGAAACTTCCGGTTTGGGTCGTGACAAAGGAGGAGGTCAGACAGAGCTGTAAGGAAGTGTCCAGGCTCCGGACAACCATGGAGAATACACTTCACTTTTTCTAGAACATATTCAATGGCTACAAATCCAATGATGTTGTTTCAACTTCACCACCATTTGCTTCCAGATCCTGCAGGGGACACTCCTTATAGATTTCTTTTTTTTTTTTTTTTTATCTCTTAGCATAGTAAATGCATTTCATTTTAGTTTCTTGATGCTTTTTTGGGCGTAGCCATCTACGAATGGCCAGTAGAAGGAGAAAGATAGAACCTTTATGTATTTTTTTAAGTTAATGAAATCTTAAGTTTCAGTTCCATAGTTGAGTTCATATATTGTATAAATACTTATAAGACTTCAATAATGCTTCACTACTAATTCCGAGGATGAAATGTCCTAAAGGGGAGGAGAATGTAGTGACCAGGACCCAACTGGAATAACTATAAATTAAATCCTAATAAATCTACTAATTATATGCTGGGAATTTAATGAAAGAAGCAAGGTAGGATTGGACTAAGTAATAATTATGAAAAACTATAGGACAATTGCCTAATTAATTGAGATTTAATTATATGGGCTGGAATTCTAATCTAAATGGACTAGAACTCTTATGTAGTCGAGTTAGGCCCAAAAACCGAATTAAAAGTCCATTGGGACTTAGACAGGTAATCATAATTAAAGTAAGGTTAGTTAAGGGAGAAATCAGTATAGTTAAACACACAACTGATTCTCTAATATTTGAAATTTAAAGTAAGATAATTTGAATTCAAATAATCTCAACAGGATAGAGTTCAAAGAGATTGGGAAACCTAGAAGCTAGGATGAGGAGAGAGAATTCTTTCTCTAGGCCTTGTACGTCAAAAACAACAAGGAAGAAAAGGGAGGTTTTGGTTTGAGGTTGCAGAAAAATTAGAAAAAGAGGAGGCCAAGAGGAAAGAAGGAAAAAAAAGGAAGAGAGGAAAAGAAGAGAGTATAACACTGTAGAAAGAAGAAGGCTAGAAAAGCAAAAAAGAAAGAAGATAAAGATGAAGGAAAAGAGGTAAGGATTCCTGCGTTTCTACGGTAACTACATTTATGTGTAATAACCTGAATAATTTGTAAAAATATTAATAGAGGTGCTTAGGGTAGGATGGTAATTTGTCTAAATGGACAAGTTAAATTCACTTGGTAAACCAAGTCTGGATCACTTAACGTTATTAACACACCTAGAGACACACTATAAAACTCTAGATCAGTAACTGATTAGTTTAACTTAAATAAACCTAAGGGTAGTCTTAAGTTGATAGATTTAATTTTTGAACAAATAGGAATAAAATATAAGGGAAGCCATGATCTTACTATTAGTGCAATTTTTATATTCTATATTGTATGATGATTGTTACCCTTGATTGGATCGCTGATCGGATTAGATCCCACCATGCGATCAAGTTTGATCAGATGCTTGAGTACTGCTATCGTGTATAGTAGTATAGTGTTATTATGTTGGGAGAATGGCAAACATGCAAATTCTGAGTGTTTAATCAGGTGTATGATTACGAGTAATTGTAGGATTTTTAGGTGGCTTAGATTTAAAGCAGAAAGTGGTTTGTCTTGAATGAAGGATAGCTGTAGGGTTAGATTTGAAGTGGGTGAGAATGAGCGGTCTAGATCTAAGTGGTTGGAGTGGTTAGAAATGGATGGCTAGGATGAGAGTGGGTGAGTTTAGATGGTTAGGATTAGATGAGAAGAATGGATGGGTGAGATTGAGTTGACAAAGAAATGAAGGGTTGAGATGGTTCCACGAGTTAGGGTTAGGTTTAAGATGAGAAAAGAGAATCTCATCTCTTTCTCTCATTTTTGAGTTGGAGCCTAGGGTTTGAAGCTTGGAGGGTTGGCTTGGAGAGTTTGATGGAGAAGATGTTGGAGAAGAAGGATAAAAAGAGAGCAATTTGGTGGTGCTTGAGGACTTTTACATCATCAAACAAAGATAAGTGGATACTTTCATGAATGTACTTAGATTCCTAGATTTGATGCATTTTCTCTACTTTCGTGTTCATGGATGTTGGATTTTAGGGTTATGATTAGTAGATCTTGGTAATATGATGTATGTTGGAAGTTACCCCAAAGTTGTGTAGGCAAATAATAGGAAAACCCTTTGATTTTAGCCTGTTCGCAACGTTCAGCGAGCACTTAGGAGCGCGAAATGGTCACCGAACATGAATTTCTGGGTTGTAGGCAGACATCTCGGTGCACCGAGAGGTCACCGAACTTGAACATTAGCCGAGAGGTCGCCGATGTAGCTTCGGGGTGCCGAAATCAGCTTCGGTGCGCCAACGTCGCTGAAAATGTACGTTCTAGAAGTGATGCCGAATCTCAGAGTGCTTCACCGATGAGGTCACCGAAATGTACTTCGGTGCACCGAAGGGAAACCAAAGAGATCGCCGAGAAGCGTGTTCTGGAATTGTCGCCGACTCTTAAGTGAGTTCGTCGAGGAGTTCGCCGAAAGGGATCTCAGTGCGCCTAAGCTTACGCCGAGACCTCGCCAAACTTGTAGAATGGGTAAATCAATTTAATGATAGTAGTATGAAAGTGTAGTGTAGAAGTAGTGTGTACCTAACTCGTCTAATAACTATCATATGAATTTGTATATAAAATTGTAACAACACGAAAAACTGAAACAGAAAATTCCTTTTATATAAGGGTACAATATGTAATATCCCGAAATCTGATTATTGAGTTAATTACGCTTAGTGGCATAATTAATTTAGATAATTGGGATAATCCTGCTAATCAGCAAGATTAGAAGCTAAATGGAATCTGACCTTAATCCCTGCGTCTGACTTCAGAAAGATTGAGCGAGTCGGGAAATTCGCCCCAACTCGGCAATTCCGACAATTAGGGAATTGTTATGATAATTAATAAATAAAATCATAAATTGAGTTAGCAGACTCAAATCATCAGTATCAGCTCTGTTAACCAAAGCCCTCTATTGGGGTAAGATTTCGGTGTCTGTCGAAAAAGATATCGACCAAATACCCAAAATGCCCCTGACTTGAATAGAACTCTAT
>JAUPMG010303324.1:0-16689 GCA_031762675.1 Pachysandra terminalis | reverse complement strand
AGTCATGGAGAACCCTCTAAAAGCAGGAAGAACTACCATCCATGAGCAAACCAAAAGTAAAATAGAGTCGATAATCAGCCTGGTCGATCTGACTCTGTCCTCAAACACTCTCCTGTTCCTCTCCTCCCACAAAACCCAGAGTGTTGCGTGTCATACACCCAAGTACATCAATCTGCCTCTCACACCTAGCCTAGGTAACCTCCACTGTATCAAACACTCACCAATCTCCTCAGGCATCACCCACCCTACACCAAGTCGGCACAAGAAGGAAGCCCAAACCTCTCTAGTCACATAACAGTGAAGAAAAAGATGGTCAACTGATTCCCCTGCCTCCTTACACATACAACACATATGGGGTGAAATCATCCGAGACGGCCACCTTCTCTGAAGCAAATCGCATGGATTGATCTTATGGAGGATCACGGTCCAAATAAATGCCTTAACTCTTGGGGGAATGAAAGGTAACCAGACATGACGAAAGGGAAAAGAGACTTGGATAACCTGAGATTGGATGACAGACAAAAAGGAATTCACAGAAAAGACATTGCTACTACAAGGGTTCCAAATCCGACTGTCCCAACGCGTGGAATCAATAAAGACCTCCCCTAGATCAACGAAAAGGGCCCCAAGATCAACTAATTTTGCAACTCGCATATCTCTGCGGAATGTGAGATTCCAAACCAACCCCGATTCAGACCATGAAAGGACATCCGAAACAAAGGCATCCCTATCGAAGGCCACTCTGAAGAGACGAGCAAACTGGACAGCAAGGATAGACTCCCCCCACCACTCTCAAGATCACTTTTAGACATCATCTTGGCTATGGCGGTAGCTTGGGCAGGTGTCTTACCAGAGTTCAAGGACTTGTGTAGAGTATGATAGTGGTAGTGGTAGTGGTAGTGGTTTTTGTAACGTTGGTAGTGTTTTGATTTGGTTTACTTCTGATTGTTGGGTGAGTTATTTGGGTGGTGGCTCCTTGTCTTGGGGAACCTACTCCCAACTTTTGTTGTACTTGCATTTTCTTATTCTCCTTAATATATTCTATTCGTTATTGATCAAAAGAAAAAAAAGACGTTGATGGTAAATGATCAAGATAGTTTGAAGATTATCCCATGCCACATTTCTGAAGTGCAATGAAGCAGATCTTTATGAGTGAAGACAAGCACAGTCTCATGAATAACTCTAAATTCTGCTTGCAAAGACAGTGAACTGATATTTTTTTTTGTTAGTTAACAGAATATTATTAGATTAAGGCTTCATTTGGATTTGCTTTGAAATAGTTGTTGTTAGAAGCAAGAAAGCAATAGGCAAATTTTCTGCTTTTAGAAGATATTTTTTTGAAGCAAAACTGTTTGATAAACTTTTGCTGTACAGCTGAAAAGCAAAAAAACATGTTTGGTAACTATAAGCTGATAAATTGCTTTTTTGCTATTATAGAATTATTTTAACTAATATTTCTCTACAATTAGTAATAATCAATCCCATTGTACATTCTTAGATATGTTTAGCCATGTCTATATAAAATTGTATTCTTGATCACACACAAGTTGGTAAAAGAAATAGCACTAAGCAATTCTATAGGTTGTCGACTTTACTGATAAATATTGGAGTAGTTTTGGCAAATCCACTGCAATAACTAATATCACCAATGTTGCACTGAATGTGCATTAGTCAATCGACGTGCAATCAAATCGTTAACTTGTGACATTTCTCGTCGAGTTTTGGCAATTACATATATATCTATATGTTGTGAACTTGTACCTGTTAGCTCATCCTCATCACCATCTCCTCATTCTCAAATTCTGCAGAAAAGCATTCTTCACATACTCGCTTCCTGATAAAGTTATTCTAAAGTACAAGCAATAACTATGCGTTGTTTTAGAAGAGAATATGAAGGCATCATCCTCATTATAGGAAACTACTTCAGAACTCCAAAATAACGTTCTATGACATTACGTAAAGACGAATGCTTGTGATTAAATAACTCTCGTGCTCTTGTTACTTGGCAATCACTTCTCTTGTACTCCTGAAGATGATATTCTTCTCTAGGATATGGTGTCAAATAATCCTGTATATTGCAGTAGCCAAAGTTGATCACATAATACTTGCCTAAGACATAAATAAAAAAACAATAAGGTTTTTCTCGTGCATTATGTTCCGTCAGCTAAAACGAACGTAAATCGCATAACAAAAGAATACACACACATGACATTTTATGTCATTGTCATTTTCCTTCCTCTATGTGAAATTTATTTATCAGATAGTATGTTAGCACTAACATGCGTCTCATCAATCGCTCCGACGCAATCTTATATGAAGTATGATTAATTTAATATCAATAACAAAATAAGCTACAAAAGAATAAAGAAGAAAGAAGATAACGTGCTTACCTTAAACCATAGGTAATACTTGGGATTGTGTTGAATTTCAGGAGGATTTTGTACAAAAAGATGGTGTGACTATAATTTCTTTCCCAAAATGCACCGTTGCCTTTAAAGTTTCGTCAAAATAACGAGAAATGGTCTCCCCAGAGTGTTGGAAGCGATCTTTGATTTTTTAATTTGAAGAATTATATACCAATTTCAATAAAAATATTGCAACTTGCTCATCTACAGATGTAGAATGTGAATCATGACGATCTCTTTCTTATCGTGTACGGTTCAGAACTAGAACTCGAACTTGAAGATACAGACTGCTACGTAAGTGTTTCATTCTTAGCGTAGCTAGCATCGGCCATATAACAGATAGTTTTAGATAACTCAGATCCTCTTAATTGGCTCCTTGAACGACAACTGTTACCTGGAGTTTGAGATCGTAAGCGATGTCGTTCATGACTTGAAACACATGGTTCTTGACGTTTACCAAATTTATTTAGCAACGGGGTGGGAGAGAAGGGTGTGTTGATACCGTCAGTTGAAAACTCATGTTTGTGAGGGGAATTCTCATTACTATCTGATACATCTTGGTTGTTTCCACCTGTCACTTCTCCAAATGCAGATGTATTACCAAATATGATTACAAACTGATCATACATTCATTGGGCAACCTGCCTTACGGAATCTTCATGCTTTGGGATGTACGTGTAATAAATTGTTACTAACTCATTATAAACAAATTACGATGGGTTTAAATAACTGATGAATAACTTAAGAAAGTTTACATTCAAATGACTTTATAAACATAAGCAAGTGTTGGTGCAATTTGTAAAACAGGATCTCAACCAAAGCCTGAAGGTATTTGTTTCAGCAATGTAAATTCTTTATACATGGTTCTCATGCCGTTATACTTATTTTGAATTTGTTTCACGCTTATTTCTTTCCTGTCCTGATCTAAAATTCTTCCCTAATTTTATTCCATCCAGATTTTTTCAATGTGGATGCCACTTTATTACCTCTCTTTGCTTCCTCCACCATTAACTCAATAACAAGTGTCTTTTGATCTCATGGCCATCTTGCTCATGATTATTCAGCATCATCAAATGGTATACGTGCAGTAGGGATGGAAGACATGTAACTAGTAAAATAATTAATTTAACGACGCAGGAATTCCAAATTAATAGTGATATAACTTTTAAGAAAGTCTAACGATTCACGTGCATGCATCATGATAAAGTTATGTGAAGTCGACCATTTCTGGGATTCAGGTTGAGGACACAGTGGTGGCCGAGTGTGCAGGGATTTTTGGGTGCGGCATCGGTGTGTGGTCTATGTCCTATCTGGGTTTACCGTTAGGTGGTAACCCTCGGTCTTTGGCCTTTTGGGATCCGGTCGTCGAGAGGATTAAGAAGCGGGTGGATGCGTGGAAGAGGCAGTACTTGTCTTTGGGAGGCAGAATCACCCTTATTCAGGCCTCACTGGCCAACCTCCCGATTTATTATATGTCGGTCTTCCGTATTCCTAGGGCGGTGGCTTCTCATATCGAGAAAGTTCATCGTATGTTTTTGTGGGAGGGTAATGGTGGTAAGAGAGATCATTTGGTTAGATGGGACATTGTTTGTCGGGAGCAGGGAGCAGGGAGCAGGGAGCAGGGAGGCTTAAACCTGGGAAATACTGTGGCCACAAACTCTTCGCTTCTTGCCAAGTGGCTATGGCGGTTCTTCAATGAGCGGGATCATTTATGGTGCAAGATCATTGCTTTGGCCCCTTCTTTCTTGTGTAGAGCGGCGGAGGAGTCCCTAGATCATATTTTCATTCACTACCCTTTCGTCTCAGAGATTTGGGGTTTTTTCATTCGCTCCATCGGGAGGGCGTGGGTGTTTTCAGGGAGTATTTGTCAGTTACTTCAGCAGTGGAGTTTTCCGGGCCTTGCAGAGAGGGGCATGATTCTGTTTATGATGGTTTTTCAGGCCGTGCTGTGGTTTGTGGGAGAGAGCGAAACTAGAAGATTTTTCATGACGTTGAGGTTTCATCCCCGTGTGTTATTGAGGGGATCTTGTCCTCTGTTGCCTCCTGGGCCTCGGTTTGGGGCCAATTCCTCTGGTCTGTCTGCTTCTTACATTGTGTGTGAGTGGCACTTGATCTCCTCGTTTGCTAGTATGTCTCAGGTCCACCAGTTGCTTCCTACCCCCCTTCCGGCTGGCTGGGTAAAGTTGTCCTTTGCGGCTTTCTACCCCGCCATGCCCTATCCTTCCGGGATTAGTGGTGTGTTCAGGGATCAGGATGATAGACCCATCTTTGTGTTTTCTAGCCCGACGGTTTCGACTGAGGTTGTGCGGACCGAGTTGGTGGCTATTGTGACGGGTTTGAGGTTTGGTCATGCACAGGGTTTTCTGGATATTGGTATTGTGTGTGGCACTCCCCTCATTGTTGATTGGTTGGAGAGGTTCGAGTCGTGTAGTTGGAGGGTCTCTCAGTTGGTTTGTTGGCTATGTTTTTCGTTAGAGGGCAGACTTTCTCGTTTCTTGCGGCACTTAGGGTGACTGATTAGTTGGTGGCTGACCTTACGAGGAGAGGTGCTAGCAGGGTCTCTATGGTCTCAGGAGATTTGGGTTTGGTCATGTTTTGACTCTTAGTTTCCTGCTTATTTGTGTGCACACTCTTGTGTCACGCTCTTGTTTCTTCTTCTTTCTTTTCTTTATTCGGACTCCTAGTCCGTTTTCTTTTGTTTTTGGGCCACTGGTAGAGGTCTTCTCTGTAGTGGTAGTTGTACCTTCTTATTCTCCTTTTATATATATTCATGACTTATAAAAAAAATGATAAAGTTATGTGAAGCATACCAAGTAGTGACTACTCATTTTATATATATTCATGACTTACCAAGTAGTTGTACCTTCTTATTCTCCTTTTATATATATTCATGACTTATAAAAAAAAATGATAAAGTTATGTGAAGCATACCAAGTAATGACTACTCATTATTTCAATCAAAATAAGACTCTACAAAACCCCTCATCCTTTCAAACTATTATACAATTCTCAAAACAAATCAAAATAAAAACTAAGATTCATTTACAATCTAGTAGCATGCAATATATGTTTACCATTTGGAACCTAGCATCTCACATTGGAGTTGATTTATACTCTTCTTGCACTAGTGGAACTCACTGGTGGTCGCTCATTTTCCTTTTCACAAATATTGTTACCTGCATCATATTTTGTAAAACATTTTGACCCAGTTTGACACTAATATCTAATTAGGCATAAATTATCTTTGTTCTAATTCTTGTAGTGTTTTTATATTGTTTTGCTTTAAAGTTTTACACGTAGAGCCTAAGTGAGAAGCAATAAGATATTGTTTCTCTTTGAAAGCAAAAAATTTGGTTGTTGGCTTCTCACTTTAAGCAAAAAAAGACTTCATAAAAATAGAACCAAACAATATTTTTGCTTTTAAAAGTACTATTTTGATTTTAAAAACAAAAAGTAATAGTTCTTTTAAAAGAAAAAAAAATTTTGAAAAGCAAAACCAAATGCAACCAACGTAAAATGTTAGGCTGAGGCCCCAAAATAGATGGGGCCTCAACGATTGCATTTGGTTTGCTTTCCAAAAGTACTTTTTTTGACTTTTAAAAGTAAAATAGTGCTTTTAAAAGCAAAACTACTGTTTGGTTCTATTTTTATAAAGTGTTTTTTTTTTTTTTTTGCTTTAAGTGAGAAGCAAATATCCCATTTTTTTGCTTTATAAGAGAAGCAATAAAACATTGCTTCTCTCTAGGCTTTGGGTGTAAGAACTTTAAGGCAAAATAATATAGAAAAACTACACGAATTATAACACGGATAATTTATGCCTAATTCGATATTTGTATCAAACTGGGTCAAACCATGATTTACAAAATATTATGCATGTAACAGTATTTATGAAAAGGAAAAGGAGCGACCACCCGTGAGTTTCACTAGTGGGAGAAATGCATAAATCAACTCCGGTATGATATCTTAGGTTCCAAAGGGTTAACATATATTGTATGCTACTAGATTATAAATGAATCTTAGTTTTTATTTTGAGAATTGTATAAAATTTTGAAAGACGAGAGGTTTTGTAGAGTTTTATTTTGATTGAAATAACGAGTAGTCATTGCTTGGTGTGCTTCACATAACTTTATCAGGATACATGCACGTAAGTCGTTAGACTTTTTTAAAAGTTATATCACAATTAATTTGGAATTCCTGAGTCGTTAAATTAACTATTTTACTAATTAGATGTCTTCCATCCCTACTGCACATATACCATCTGATGATGTCGAAGAATCGGGAGCACATGACATGAGATTTAGAGACACTTCATTGAGTTAATGGTAGGGGAAGTAAAGAGACGTAATAGAATAACATCCACATTGAAGAAATCTTGATGGAAGAAAATTAGGGAAAAATTTTACATAAGGACAAAAGAAATATGGGATGAAACAAATTCAAAATAAATATAACAGAATGAGAACCATATATAAAGAATTTACATTGCTAAAACAACTACCTTCAAGGTTTGGTTGGGATCCTGTTTTACAAATTACAACAACACTTGATCCTGTTTTGGAAGGTTATTTGAAGGTAAACTTTTAAGTTATTCATTAGTTATTTAAATCCATCATATTTTTTTTAAAATGAGTTAATAACAATTTATTACACCAATGTAGGTACATCCCAAAGCATGAAGATTCTGTAAGTCAGGTTGCCCAATGTATGATCAGTTCGTGATTATATTTGGCGATACATTTGCATGTAGAGGAGTGGCAGGTGGAAACAACCAAGATGTATTAGATAGTAATGAGGATTCTCCTCATGAACAAGAGTTTCCAACTAACGGTATCAACACACCCTTCTCTCCACCCCATTGCCAAATACATTTGGTACACATCAAAAGCTCACAATCTCGAACTCCAATTAGCAGTCTTTGCTCAAGGGGCCAATCAAGAGGATCTGAGTGTGGATTAGTCAAAGCTACTCTAATAAAGATAGATGTAACTACCAGATCTTGACAAGAAATGTGCCAAGTTAGAGATTCAATTGCACGTTGATTGGCCACATTGATGATAGTAGTTATTGTAGTGGATTAGCCGAAACTACTCTAATATTTATCAGTAATGTCGACAATCTATAGAATTGCTTAGTGTTATTTTTTATTTTTACCAACTTGTGTGTGACTGAACATACAATTTTATATAACTTTTGACATGGCTAAACGTATCTAAGAATGTACAGTAGAATTGATTATTACTATTTGTAAAGAAATTTTAGTTAAAATAATACTGTTAGAGCGAAAAGCAATTCATCAGCTTATAGTTACCAAAGATGCTTTTTTACTCTTCAGTTGTACATCAAAAGTTTATCAAACAGTTTTGCTTCATAAAAGATCTTCTGAAAAGCAGAAAATTTGCTTATTGCTTTCTTGCTTCTGACATCAACTTTTTGAAATCAAATCTAGCAGAGCCTTTAAGAGAGAAGCAATATTTATTGCTTCTCTTTTAAATCAAAAAGTTGCTTGTTTTCTCCTCACTTAAAGCAAAAAAGCACTTCATAAAAATAGGACCAAAAAGTAGTTTTGCTTTTAAAATTACTATTTTGCTTTTAAAAGCATAAAAGTACTTTTGAAAAGTAAAACCAAATGCAGCCTATGTAAAGGAAACAACAAGTATACCAAAGATGTACTTTAAGATTACAAGAAAAAACGCCCTCTAAATTTGAACATGGACAGTTACTATTTGAATCCTCTTCCCATTCTGTTAAAAAGTCCTCAAACGTAATCCCTTGGAATTCCAATAATGGAGAAGACCAAAAAAATAGTGTACACAACTGATCTTATAACTGCTTCAACCTTTCTCTTCTTCGCTTAAAAAATACTGTTATTATATTCTATCCAAATACTCCAACACACTGCAAAGGGAATGAAAAGCCATATCCTATTCACCTTTCTATAATCTGAGAAGACTCTCCACCCTTCCAATAGTTCATGTAAACTTCTTGGCATCAGCCATAACAGTCCAGATTTGTGTATCAAAAAGTTTCACACCTGTAATGTGAATGGACAATAATGAAATATGTGGTTTGCTGTTTCTTCCGCAGCCTTGCAAAGAGCACACCTATTAGGAATGTTCCACCTTCTTGAAACAAGGTAGTCTACTGTTCGAATCTTGTCCCAAGCTGCTGTCCATAAAAGGAAATCCACCTTAGAAGGCACCGGCACCTTCCAAATGTGTTTCCCCGGCTTAAAACACAGACTGTCTTCATACATGGATTGATAGAAGGATTTGACTTAGGAACAACCATTTTTAGACCTCATCCAATATCTTGTGTCCTGTTTCTGCTAAACCATCTCAGTTGTGACCAAGGACTCCACCATCATAAACAAAGCTTCATTTTCCCAGTCAAATACTTTTCTTGTAAGAAAATTTCCCCATCCCGCCCATGTTCATGATAAGAAAAATAAACAATGATCCAATTGTCCTTATTTAGCACTTAGCAGCAATAGAATAGAGAGATGGAAACAGAGTGTGTAAAAATCTACGATACATATCCCAAAATTTGATTATAGCTCCATCTCCAACCTTCTCGACAACCAATTTTGAAAACGCCTTATAAATCTTGGTGATGGATTTCCACACACTAACCCCATAAATGCCCGTAACAATGTTGCTATCCCAGCCGCCTTGTTGACTTCCATATTTAGCTTCAATATTAATTCTCCAATAGTTCCGCTTCCACCCTGTATAGGATGACTTAACTTGACCTTCTGCTTCCTCATTTTGAGCACCTTCTTTTGCTTCAGCTGTTTACTCAAGCTTGCAATATTAGCTATCATGAATGTTCAATCTATGAAAGCCTTAGAAAGCATTATTACTGCTGTTATATATTAGGTAGTCATCATCAAACACTGGTTCCTGTAATCTTTACAGGCTGCTCTTTGTTATGTCGCTACTTCTTTGGACGAGGAGGCTTGTGGACCCTAGTTTAATTTATAATTGAAACAATTCCATCATTCCATCATTCCTCTATCTCGTAATCTTTCCATGTTGATATCATCATCTTTGCTCATATATTGAACTTCTTGACCTCTTGCAGACTTGCAGTGCAACTGTTATGCATGAAATCAAGATTATATTTCTCTTGTGCTACCTTAAACACTTGTATTAGCATTATCATTTTGTTTTTTTAGTTCAATTTTATTACTTCATTCTTTATAAACTCTCTCTTTCCAAATTGTGGTTTGTGGGAGACCTATTGCCTGACTGAGTGTCCTGTAGATTTGCTATCTTTTGAAAGGTCCACTACTTTATTGCACGAATCATGGTATTTGCTTGAAAATCTGTTGGCAATGTAATGGTTATTAGATTTACTTGTGCGCCCTTTAATTGTTATTGATCACCTAAACCTTCCCTATTTGTGGCATCCTTTGGGTGCTAATCCTCTTCAACCTCCTTACGCTGCTCCTGATTGTTGACTATTTGCTTTTGCACCTTACTTTTCCAAATATTACTTTCACCGAGTCAAACTATGGTGATTCACAAGTCAACTATGATTACTTGATCAGAAATAGAATTACATATAATCCAGAATAAGAAATTAGAAAGAAACAGTGGGGGAACGTTTTCTTGATTCAATCCATTTTGAGTTGACTCGGTTTAGTTACCCGTTTTTTTTCTGAGTAGTTGATGAGCTAGTATTGTTGTCACAAGCTATGCTTGCATTGGGGACATAAAATTTGCTTGAATCAAGGGACTTTTAAAACCGTGCTGTAAAAATAGATTTTTGTGTGAAATGTGCTCGTTAAATGGCACAAGGAATATAGTCAATACTGTTGTCAGAAAGTACATCATAACATTTAATCTGACGACCTGTACTGCACATTACTTCTGGCCAAAGTGTGTTGAGTCTCTGTAAAACGAAATGGAAAAAGGAAAATTTAACTGAATGAACCATGCTATTCTGCTAATCATCATCATCATTGTTGTCATCATCATCACATCATTTGTGGTGCATTCTTTCATTTGCAACACCTTGGGGTGTTGATTTATTATTATTGTGTTAGTTAATTTACACATTTGGATCCTTTCGTACTATATCGTCATCTTGCTCTTTTCAGTTAATATTGATGATGACCTTTGGAACATTTTACTTGTCTTGATTTGCAATCAGTTTCTTAATCAATTCAATTCAGATGTGGAAGATGGCCATACTTTGCATCTGGTTGTCAGACAGTCGATTCCACCATTTGATAGCTTACCCGACCATCCAGGTTTGCTCTTCCTAAGAACGCTTACCAACTCTGTCAGACACATAAAGGATAATTGTTATTATTGTTTTTTCAATTTTTAAATCAAAGCTGAGCGGTTTAGATATTTGACACTCATGGTCTAGCTTTCGCCCCACGTTTGTTTACTTAAGTTCAATGTGATTCTATGTTTACGGGTATTCTGGTGGCCAATATGTTGGAGCCAGGAGAGCAGATGTTTTCTTATTGTTGTTGTTGTTTTGTGTGTGTATGTGTGTGTGTGTGTGGATTAGCTGCTTCTGGTGGTGGTTATTCTTTCTTCTTTGCTACTTGACATCATAATGCTCTATAGATGGTTGTAAAGAAATGGATATGGATTGAATTGGTGAGGACCTACTAACATTTAATTTGATTGAAGGCTGAATTCACTTTAGATAGGCTTGGAAAAGGAACAGGATTCATGAGCTTGGTTCCTACTAATTAGGAAAAAAGGCTTTAGTCATTGATATGTTGATTCATAAGCAAGTTATTTTGAGGACACCTTGTATTGCTAATAAAGAAAAAAAAAATTCAAAAGTGCGTTTTTCTTAGCCATTTTGTTAAGAACACTTTGTGTTCGTCAAATTTTTGTTCTATTTTTAAGTTGTTCATAACATGTCAATATTTTATTGCATATTAATGCAATAAATGTCTCTAAAACACTAGTTTCGGCTTGATTCAGCCAATGCTATTTACATAATAACATCATTACAGCAACTGATCCTGCTTCAAGCACTGGCCATAGTCGAGGTAACCAGGCAGCTCCTAGTGTAGTACTTGGAACCTTCAATATAGCAGATCAAGGGGATGGAGTTCCAGATCTCAGTCGGGTGAGGCTTTGAATAAAATGGAACTCAACAACCTTTTTCTATAGATGTGATCATGTTGTGCTTAAACAATCTCTCATGTTATCTTCTCTTATAAGCAGATTATCTCAGCTGTTCTCGGTTCTTTTGGAATCACTAATGTTGGAGGTGGAAGTGAACGGGTAGACCATCAGGTAAATTGAAGTGATAAACAAAGCATACCAGTTATCCATCGTTGTTTTAACATTTAATTTGAAGTGTATTGTAGTCTTACGGACACTTCCATTGGCAACCCTCCGTTTGCTTCTCTCTCTCTCTCTCTCTCCCTCTCTCTCTCTCGCTCTTGCGCGCACACACACACTCGCTTAAGCAATTAAGCTTCGTCAGTAAAATAGAGGAAATGCATCTGGTGTTTCTATATCCAAGTGAAAATTCTTTGATATTTAAATTCTTGTTACTAAAACTTCTTCTGAATCTTTGTTTGAAACTCTGGATCTTTGTTTGAAATGAAAACCTTCTTTTGATGTTAGCATGTTTCATATTTCATTTACAAGTTTTGCAGTGCTATAAGTGTATTTTTTTGAAGAAAAGTTTTTGCAACGAAAAGTAGTTTCATTTTGCCTTTTGTTTTAAACTTGGTGAACAAACTTGCTAGTTAACATTCATAAATTAGATGATAAAAAATGAAAAGTTCATTCACATTTTTCTCTTAAAAAATAAACAATATATTGTATATCTTAAACACACTTTCCTCCATCCTTTAAATTGTGGTGAGGGAGGGACCATGGAGGCTGATTTGGTACTCTGGGGTGCCATCTAAAGTGTCTTTTTTCATGTGTGCTGCTGTGGACGACAAAATTCTCACACTAGACAATTTAAAGAGCAGAAGTTGGCATTTGGCATCTAGATGTTGTTTGTGTATGAAAGAGGAGGAGTCTTTGTCCCATATTTTTCTTCACTGTGAGTTCTCTAGGCGGGTGTGGGAATCTTTCCTTCTTAGGTTTAATCTGTTTTGGGTTATGCAGAGGAATTTGAAGGAGGCTCTTGTTGACTGGGGTTGGAAGAGGAGGTTGGTGGGTAGGAAGAGGAGTGTCATCCTATGGAACTTATGTCCGGCCGCCATTCTTTGGTCGACATGGAATGAGAGGAGCAGAAGGATTTTTGAAGGTAAGGAGGAGCCGGTTAAGAAGGTTTCTGAGTTGGCCTTGTCTCTTATCTTTTTTTGGGCCTCTACTCATAAGGAATTTGAGGATATGAGATTTGAAGAATTTGATGGCAAGTGGGGTCTTTTTTGGGATGTTTGATTTTGGTAGCTTTTGGGGTATTCTTTACCGTATGAATTGTATATTTGTACAGTATACCTTTTAATATATATATATAACTCTTTTACTGATCAAAAAAAAAAATTGTGGTACTAGGCTCTTGAGGGGTCTAAAATTTTAGGTATCAATTTTAAAGACATGCTTTTTTTTTGGAAAGGAAAAAACAAACAAACACGGTTTTAAAGACATGTTTGTTTTCTTTCTGGTTTTATTTTCTTTAATTTTTTGTTTGAACATATTTAAAATTCTAAAGGTTCATGGTGCGATGAATTTGATAATATTCGGTTTAAATTGGTTACTATGTATATAGTGACCAAATATTGTGGTTCTTCATTTGCCAATTCTCATTTTTCGATTAGTAGATAGAGAGTATATTTTCGTAAAAAGGTTGTATTATATTAAAAAGGAAAATTCCATTCTACATAGGCTTGTATAATAGAGTTAGCATGCTAATTTCGCTGTAGATAATTAAAAAGATCAAAGATCATTCGAATCAAACACAAAGGGAGAAAATTCACTCTTTTAAAATTGGGCATACTCAAGGATTGTTGGAAGAGAATACTCACAGCCCAACCTATTACACCTTCCATCCCATCCAATTGCACAAGTTTTTCCCCTCACATGAACGAATATTTTGCAGTTCTACATATTCCACAAAACGCTTGGTGCATGCCCTTTATTCCTTCTCCAGATCAACAACATAACCCTTAGGCTGCAAGGGATAGCCCGACTCATGTTAAGTTTTTTCAGAACCTCTGACCACACCGGACGAGCAACCTTTTACTGTTAAGTCATATATGATATCAACTCTGCATCCTTCCTGCACATTATGCACCGATTCAAAATATTCTAATTCTTCCTGATCAGCTAATCCACCATCAGCAATCTCTATTGTCACTTTCCATAAAAATAATGGTTATCTATGAGAGCATCCATGACTTCTAGACTAAATTATGAAGACCAAACTCTTCAGTCTGATGGGTAAGAGACATAAAAAAGGATTTTATAGAAAAACTACTTTCTTATCCCAAATCCACTTCAAATCATCACCCAACCCTGATTTTATGGCATGCAATAATTCTGACTAGACAGCCAAAGAGTTTACCTGCTTATTGAATAATTCTCTTTGAAGCGAAAGTTCTAGGAATGAGGGCTATTCCCTCAGAACCATACTGAAATTAGTATGAACATCCTTGTTCATGGCCAATTGAAACAGGTTTGACAGTGCAAGATGAAGTGGTCTCTTACCATGCAACACATTATCCCAAATGTCACAATTACCATAGCCCACTACAGGACAGATGCCTCTAGAAGTTTTCAAAGATGCTAGAAATAGATTTTCACAAATTCATGCTTGATCACCCGTTTGACACCTCATTTCCTCCTTCACAGATTTTCCCTTTCTGCCCCAGACCTCGATATCATACCCATAAGGGTTTCGTTAAGAGTGTTCAAAGATCTAACCTAAACCTCTCTCTCTCTCTCTCTCTCTCTCTCTCTCTCTCTCTCTCTCTCTCTCTCTCTTATTGCTACACACTTGCCCAAAGTGATGTTTAAATTCGATCTCTTTTTCATTCCATAAAAGGTCTGATTACAACTTTTCAAGTCTTTTGCCCACTAAGATGGATATGCACAGTAATCACATGGAATAAGCTGTAGAGAGGGTGCTCTAAATACATGTGAACTTTCCCCTTTTGGATAATGTGGTGTGGAAAGATCACAAGATATACCACACTTCCTAAAATAGGACATATCGAGGGGAACAGTGATATCATGTATTATACAGATTCAAAAAAAAGAAAAAAATGATATCACGAATAAAGTTAAAAATATTAGGGATAATTGGGGAAAAGTGCGTATTTTTGTAGTGAAAGTTTGTGGAATGTTGAATCAAACCTGCTTACATGTAAAACACAAAACATTGAAAAGAACAATGAGATTGAACATTTGAGGATAGTATAGGGACAGAAGATATATGTTGCTACGTCTAAGGTTATGTCTTGGTTTACACATCCTCAAAACTGCTCTTGAAGTTTGTTCATCTCATGCGTTTGGCTTGTTATTTTGCTAATGCAGAGGATATCTCATTCTTTCATGTTCCTAGATTGGCTAATGAGATACGGACAAATTAGCAAAGGGCAGTGTTTTGAGAGAGATTCTTTTACTGTGGGCTCTATATGGAGGAGATGTTGTATGGGAGGGATATGGTGTAGTGATTAAGAGTTCCTTTTATAGTTGCTTTTGGGTTATGTACCATTAAACTGCCATTTATACTAGTGGTAGCTTTCCAAAAAGAAATATGATGAGTACCCCTGACGAGATTGCGTTCCAATTTGTGCAATTCTCTTACGTGGTGTGGATTATTGATTTCTACAAGCCCCAAACGCTCAATGCCAAAGCACAACCACTGGCTGAGGAATGATTTGTTAATATGATCATAAGCTTTCTCCATGTTTGCCTTGCAAATGTTCCTATGAACACTATTATATTATCTAGAATCTAAACACTCTTTAGCAATACAAACCTCTTCTAGGATACACTGAGCTTTCACAAAGGGAATGTGGAAAGATGAAAGGATCTTTAGAGAACTGCCTTCAGCATGTTAATAAACGCCTTGGGATGATCTCATAAGTGTTGCATGCTAAGCTAATTGACTAGAAGTCTTCCATTTTACAGCTTTTATTTTGTTTTGGATTGTTGTGATAAATGTAGGGTTAGTATATTTTTCTTGTGATAAATGTAGGGTTAGTATATTTTTCAAATGAACTACTGGATTTGGATTCTGGCATAGCATACTCTCATGATGTCTCCCTTGATAACCTCCGAACATTTTGTAAAACACCAAAGTGAACCTATCATTTCTTGGCGCTTTATAATCATTGAGGTCGGACAAAGCGGTGACAACCTTCTAGCAGACGCATATTCCAACATTTCATTATATGCCAATGAGACACTATCAATTATCAACAGATATTTGATCCAAAGTGAGGTGAAGCTCTACATCATAAAGCTTATAAAAATCTTCTGTGGTCAAATTGATCTCCTCTTCGTCCTCCAAAATATCCTCATCCGCTTTGGTACACTTGATCTACCCACTCCATTCCAAGCATTGGCCATTTTGTGAAAGAATTTGGTATTCTAAGCCACAACACCATTAACTTCTTTCTCCAGCTAATTTGCTCCCATTTAGCTGACCTCCTTGAGACTCCCTTGTAGCTAGCTCATCATCTTGAAGGGGAACTCAGGAAGTAATTCTATCTCGACATCACTTTCCATAGGTCTTAGGGACCACAAGATAGGGTTCATTGGATTATGCCTGAAAAGTTCGCTCTCCACTTGGAAGCAATGGAATATTGAATCAAAAACAAGAGGAAATTTTTGCTTTGAGGGATCTGTCTGTTTGTGACCTCTTGGTGGACAATTTGGAGAGAAAGATGGAGACAAATCTTCAACAGTAAAGAGAAGGAACTGGGTCTAGTGAAGGAAAGTGTTTGGAAGACAATTTTCCACTGGGTTTCATGTTTTTCAAGTTTTATTGGGGTGGGTTTGGATCTTTACAGCAGATTGGGGATTTAGTTTGTTTATGTAACTGTTAAAATACAGCAAGTTGGGATTTTAGATTGTTGCACTGTAGCTGGTCTACGTATAATCGACGCATACCTGGCTTCTCTATTTTTCTATTAACAATATTATCTCTTATGACCCTAAATAAAAAATAAAAGCTAAAAAAAAAATGTTAAAAAAGAAATAATAAATAATTTTTTAGTGACAACTTCTTTTTTCCGTGTTGGATCATTTGATAGACATTATTGTGCCGTTATCTAACAGCTTAATGACTGGTTGTATACGTGGTATCAGAGTGGGAGGTCGAGTGTTCGAATCCCAAG